>CAMXCT020000050.1:10000-54513 GCA_947184155.2 Cladocopium goreaui | reverse complement strand
TGTATGTATGCAAGTGTATGTAATTGTATGTATGTAATTGTATGTATGTAATTGTATGTATGTAATTGTATGTATGTAATTGTATGTATGTAATTGTATGTATGTAATTGTATGTAAGTAATTGTATGTATGTAATTGTATGTATGTAATTGTATGTATGTAATTGTATGTATGTAATTGTATGTATGTAGTTGTATGTATGTAATTGTATGTATGTAATTGTATGTATGTAATTGTATGTATGTAATTGTATGTGTGTAATTGTATGTAATTGTATGTAAATGTGTATAATTGTTTGTAAATGTATGTAATTTGTATGTAATTGCATGTAATTGCATGTAAATGTATGTAATTGTATGCAAATGTATGTAATTGCATGTAATTGTATGTAATTGTATGTGTGCAATTGTAATTGTAATTGTATGTAACTGTATGTAATTGTATGTAATTGTATGTAATTGTATGTAAATGTATGTAATTGTATGTAGTTGTATGTAATTGTATGTATGTAATTGTATGTATGTAATTGTATGTATGTAATTGTATGTATGTAATTGTATGTAATTGTATGTAATTGTATGTAATTGCATGTAATTGTATGTAATTGTATGTAAATGTATGTAATTGTATGTAATTGTATGTAATTGTATGTGTGTAATTGTAATTGTAATTGTATGTAATTGTATGTAATTGTATGTAATTGTATGTAATTGTATGTAAATGTATGTAAATGCATGTAATTGTATGTAATTGTATGTAAATGTATGTAATTGTATGTAATTGCATGTAATTGTATGTAATTGTATGTAATTGTTTGTATGTAATTGTATGTATGTAATTGTATGTATGTAATTGTATGTAATTGCATGTAATTGTATGTAATTGTATGTAATTGTATGTACTTGTATGTAATTGTATGTAATTGTATGTGTGCAATTGTAATTGTAATTGTAATTGTATGTAATTGTATGTAATTGTATGTAATTGTATGTAATTGTATGCAATTGTATGTAATTGTATGTAATTGTATGTAATTGTATGTAATGTAATTGTATGTAATTGTATGTAATTGCATGTAATTGTATGTAAATGTATGTAATTGTATGTAATTGCATGTAATTGTATGTAAATGTATGTAATTGTATGCAAATGTATGTAATTGTATGTAATTGTATGTAATTGTATGTAATTGTATGTAAATGTATGTAAATGCATGTAATTGTATGTAATTGTATGTATGTAATTGTATGTAATTGTATGTAAATGTATGTAAATGTATGTAAATGTATGTAAATGTATTTAAATGTATGTAAATGTATGTAAATGTATGTAATTGTATGTAATTGTAATTGTAATTGTAATTGCAATTGTAATTGTAATTGTATGTATGTAATTGTATGTATGTAAATGCATGTAAATGCATGTAAATGTATGTAAATGTATATAAATGTGTAATGTAAATGTGTAAATGTATGTAAATGTATGTAAATGTATGTAAATGTATGTAATTGCAATTGCAATTGTAATTGCAATTGTAGTTGTAATTGTAATTGTATGTAATTGTATGTAAATGTATGTAAATGTATGTAATTGTATGTAATTGTATGTAATTGTATGTAAATGTATGTAAGTGTATGTAAATGTATGTAAATGTATGTACATGTATCTAAATGTATGTAAATGTATGTAAATGTATGTAAATGTATGTAAATGTCTGTAAATGTATGTAATTGCATGTAATTGTATGTAATTGTATGTAATTGTATGTAATTGTATGTAATTGTATGTAATTGTATGTAATTGTATGTAATTGTATGTAATTGTATGTAATTGTATGTAATTGTATGTAATTGTATGTATTGTATGTAATTGTATGTAAATGTATGTAATTGTATGTAATTGTATGTAATTGTGTGTATGTAATTGTATGTAATGTATGTAAATGTATGTAAATGTATGTAAATGTATGTAAATGTATGTAAATGTATGTCAATGTATGTCAATGTATGTAAATGTATGTCAATGTATGTAGATGTATGTCAATGTATGTAAATGTATGTAAATGTATGTTAATGTATGTAAATAATGTATGTTAATGTATGTAATGTATGTAATGTATGTAAATGTATGTAAATGTATGTAAGTGTATGTAAATGTATGTAAATGTATGTACATGTATCTAAATGTATGTAAATGTATGTAAATGTATGTAAATGTATGTAAATGTCTGTAAATGTCTGTAAATGTATGTAATTGCATGTAATTGTATGTAATTGTATGTAATTGTATGTAATTGTATGTAATTGTATGTAATTGTATGTAATTGTATGTAATTGTATGTAATTGCATGTAATTGTATGTAATTGTATGTAATTGTATGTAATTGTATGTAATTGTATGTAATTGTATGTAATTGTATGTAATTGTATGTTGGTTGGTTGGTTGGTTGGTTGGTTGAAGCGACTCATGGCAGTAGCCACCGTCCCAGGACACAACCTCCACCGGCAGATCTCAGGGTCAGCTCCGAAGACGTCATCGCAGACCCTCCCCACCAGTTTCTGGTGGTCCGTAAAAAGGAAACCGGATCAAAAAGAACAGAACCCGATGACCGCATCCCAGAAGCCACCTGCACACACAGCAAGTCCACTTTTTCAAAAAAACCAAGGCGGTGTCAGACACGGTTTCATACATCGTCATCGTCCGCAAGGGACAAGGCTTCACGAGCCCCTCGGACAGCGACATCACCAAAGTCTTCAGTGGGAATCGCAGCAGGCTCTGAGTTAGGGCCCACTCCTAGTTCACCCAAGACCTGTTCAACAAGACCCCGATCAGCAAATGCTGGATGCACAACTGTGGCTGCACCGGTGCGATACATGTGCAGGCTGAACATCTGGGGTCCCCGGGTAAAGAAAACAAGGTAGGTGAAAAAGAAGACAACCTTTCAAACAATCTCTCGACTTGGTCAACGCTGGCAGCAGCCCTTAATCCTCTGACATACAAACCTGGTGGTTGCCTGGGCGTCAAAGGATTCACTGATGCACTGGTTGTTGCCGGTCTTGGGGTTCTGGTGCGACGTGGCCTCTCTTGACCAACTGCTGGAGCACTTGGTCGCCCCTGCCCCTGAAAGATAGGCCGGCGAGTTGGAGCAGCAGCAGGTTGTCCTGGAGACTGAGCAGCACGCGGCCCAACTTGCCCAACACTTCTGGCTTGCTGCGACCGCACTGGCGCCGCACCACCCGCCCTGGCCCTTCTTGGACTGGAACGGCGAGGCCGACCACTTAGCACCGCACTTCTCCGAGCCCTGGATCTGGACCGTCGAACATTGCCATCAGCACTTCGCCTGGATGAATGCCTTGTAGAAGCATCAGGTTGCCTTTGCTGCCGAGGTGGGCCAACATCCGGACGCGCCCCTGACGCAGCGACAGGTGGACGGGTCAAAGGAGGAGGTCCTGGCATTGGCTGACCATATGTGGAGCAACCCATCAAATTCACACCGGGCCCACCACAAGCTCGAGCCCATGTTTGTCTTGCAGGATCAAACACAGCCCCAGGTGCGGCGCAAGGTTGAGGCACCAAACCATGCGGTGTGACCCAATTTGGTTGCCAAACTTGACTGTGAGGGCTGGCAGGCGGTCCATTGGATGGAGGGAGGAGATGCTCCAAAGAACGCTCTGCGACACTCAAAGCCACACCCAGCGCTCTGCGCGCATGGTGACGCATGTTGTCGTCCATGGCCACAGCAGGTGAAGCGCACAAGAATGCACCCACAACCGTGAGGAGGAATGCCATGGCGCCAGCACTTGAGTTCGCAGCCGTGTCAGAAACCAAAAGCTTTTCCAGGAAGACAACAAATAAATTTAGCGCAGGATTGCACTCAAAAAAGGTCAGGAATGCACCGATGATTTAATCGACCAGCAACCTGTAAGGAACCAGATGGAAAAAGAAAAAATGACGAATAAAAATTGGCAGGCGCCAATAATATTCAACCCAAGCCAGGCCAAATCGAAGCGGGAGGACCAGCAACAGGGCGAGCAACGCAAAAGAGGGAGCAGGAAACAGAACACAAAAACAAGGAAAAAGGGGAAAGAAAGAGGAAGAAAAAAGGGACACAAAAAGAAAAAAAAGGAAGACAGAAAGAAGCACGCAGAACCAAACACAACAAAAACAACAACAAAGGAACAAAAAAGAAGAAAGAAGAAAAAAAAAGAACAGAAAAACGAACAAACACGTCAACAAGGAAGAGAAAAAACCAGCGCCCCTGCCCGGCGAGTAACAGCCAGCAGACCCTCGCGGCAGACCACGCCAAGGACTGGACGAAGAACGCCGGGTTCCGCGTCATGAAAATGTTCCTGACAGTGCACGTAAAAGACGCATGACGAAGTAAGCGCAACAACCACCGCCTCACCTTGCCCCAGCTGACACTTGCTTTACGGCGCACGACTGCGTCACCAGCCCCAGGCTCCCGAGATGACGCGCCAGTTCACCAGTTGGAGGAAAAACGCTGGGCCGGGCCGACTAGGGCATGCCTGAAGCAGTTGGACCCATTGCCAACTACAGTCAGGGCACAATAGCACTATTTCGTGCGGAGAGGTATTGTAAACCCCATGCGCGCATTCCACGCACACTCCCTGCGGAAATGAAGCAACCGACTACACATACGGCAGACAGCACCATGCCGTTGCCGACACCAAGGGCAACTTAACGCATCCGCAGACGCGCAAGCGGGGGAAAGACGCGCACAGCCACACCCGTCACAAACCATGAGCGCAGGAAGCGGGGAGGTAGCAACACAAGCACACCTATAGTATCGAGCACCAACCGCGCATCCTGCCAAAGTAGCTGGGCTGGCCCCCAGGACGGGGACCCATCAATCATCAAAGGCACACCGTGTGCCTGAATCTCAGCCATATGTTGGCATGTCAATGAGCGCACCCCGGTGGGTTCACGGCGCAGACGAGATTCGAGAACAGACGGGGTAGGGACCAACCAACGCCATTCCTTGACACAAGACTGGCCGGCAGCAGACACCAACCACCCCTGCAAAGTTGAAGGGGCGGGGAGCCCCCGCGAAGGACCAACATCAACCGGTGTCTCCTCGAAGAACAAAGAAGCACAGGCACGCCAGAACGAGGTACGCTTCGCGTACTCGATTCTCACACGCCGGAGACCAAGAAGCAGAAGTGTGGTAACTGTGATGGCAGGCGCCATCTGGTTTTTCCTTGCAGTTTCTTGCACGGCTTCTTGTTGAACATCTCCAGGGTTGTGAACCACTGCGAAACGTTCCCCCTCAAAACTATTTGTAGTAGTACTGGTAGCAAGCCGACACACAGCCTGCCCAAGCGCAAAAGGCAAAATGGCTCGATAGCCTAAGTCACTGGCCGTCTCAGCAGCCACGGCAGCCTTGCTGCTCCCATTGACATCGGCAGAAAGCACTGGTTCGCGATCAGGCATCGGCACCAGAAAACGCCAAGCCGTCAATATTGGCCAACGACGGGCATCGACAGGATCCGACCGGCCCAAAGGCCGCCCTTGCGACTCAAGGGTGGTGCGCCAAGTGCCCGCACGTTCCAGGAGAACAGAAGCGGGAACCAACCTTGCAAACTCTTGTTCCAGACAGTCCCGCAACATATCAACTAGAGGGCGCATGGAAGGGCAAACCATTACAACATGTCGTGGGGTACCAGGGCCCGTTTGACACAAAGGACAGGAACGTATAGAAGACAAACGGCATTGGACACGCCATTGTTCTGCCAAGGAAGCAAGGGCCGGGTCCACATGTAGCTGTTCGGTCCACCCGCCACCAATGGCACGGACACACCGGTACAAGACGCGCGATAAGTCAACTGCAGCCGCGTCGGTCGGCAGACACCAACAACGCCAAGTGAGCAAAGGGACGCAAGCAGTGTACCACGCAGCATTCAAGCACGCTCCAAAGACCTGCTGAGGGAAAGACGCCACCTTGCCTTGAACCTGCCGCTGCGACCATTGCGCTTGCGCTTGCGCCCGAAGGGCGTTCCTGATCACTACACGGGGGGGTCAACCACCATACTCCCTTTGTAAGATAAGAAACAAAACATCCCACCAGTAGGAAAACATAAGTTCACAGGGGCCGGTTGATGGATGACGTCAGCGCATCCGGAGTCCTGTGCCTCATTGCCGGCTACAAGAGAAGCAAACGGAATTTCAGAATTCACTTGGTGGCTTTTGATATCAACACCCACCAGCCCAAAGGTATTGAAGCTGATGGAACTCATACGACGCATCTTGCCATCCACAGGAAGGGAACGATTCCAGTGCGAAGGATGTCGTGCCTGATGCAACCTCCAAGATGGGACCGTGGCAGATCCAGTCCAAGAGCGCTCCAACCTGCGCAAACCCCGCTTCAATCTGACCACAATAGGAGAACACGCTAACAACAGCAACCCGCGCAAGGGCCGCGTGACACACGCAGACAGAACGTTGAACAAGGAGCTTCTATCGTACACTAATAAGTTCCACGAGTCAGGACGGCACCAGCGAAGACCGACCAACAATGAAACCAACTCGGCCACATGCACAGACGACGCCCCGGAGCCGAACTGTTGCGGCAGGCGAGCAGCAATCCGGGACGTGACGTATAGGGGTTACTGTCCCAACGACCGACCTCAGAACCAAGCCCGCGCGCTTGCGCACAAAAACTAGAAGCCCCAGAAGGAAGAGCACTATACCATCCCCAAAGATTGCGAAGTCCCTGCGCGGGGCCTCATGATCAGCAATCGGATCCTAATGTTGACTGCGCGGATCCGCAGAATCGCACCAAGGGTCTTCCCATGCACACTCAGGCCAATCTGTAAGAAGGGGGGAGGCGGGACGTCCGGACGGAAGAGCGCACACTCAGCGCGCCATTCCTGTGCGGCATTTGCTAAAGCTGACCCGGCGGCGCGCGCAAGATCAGCAAGAGCAAACCCGCAATCAACTTGAACGTGCGGGGCCCATTGCGCAACATCCCCCCAGGCACAAGAGGGGAGAGAAGCGCGACGGAATTGCGCAAAAACGGCGCGCAGCGTGTTGGCCACCAACCCCACTCGACAAAACCGCTGGGAAGCGGAAAAAGCAGCAGGGTCAAAGGGACCTAACAAGGCGTGCGGGTGTGCAGAATGCGCAGCCAACAAATCCAGAACCCGACCCACGAACCGGTCAGTAGACACGGTGATGTGAAACCCATAACCAGACAGGAAACGCATCCCCCGCACCACCAGCCCGTCCCAATCCTTGGCCTGCTGCGGAGGAAGCAACAAAGCGTGCCGGAGCGAGTCCCGCGCGACTAGGCTAGCAGTCGAAGAACCAGAGAGCAAAGTGATCAAGCCAGAAGCACAAGAAGCGACCAATGTTTCAACCACCGATGGGGCGCCCAGCCCACCTATGTGGAAGGCGGCTAAAAGGCTGACGCGCTCCGCTGTGGAGCGAACCCCTAAAGCAGAAAGCAAAAGTCTTTGAAAACAGGCATCTTCTTCATGAAGGCTTACGGGGGCAGGGATCCCGACAAGGGGAATCTAAGACGCAGCACCACGCATCACCCACTGGTACAAAGCTAAGCATTCATCCCAAGAGCAATGCTTGGCTGACAAGCGCCGGCGCGCTGCAGCGGACTTGGATAGCAAATCCTCAGCTGGCAAGGAATGTCGATCAAACAGAACACCACGCTTACCCAACAAACGATCAATGCGAGCATGGTCCCCTCGAGGCAGGAAAGCTTGGCGGACACCACCAGCCCATATGTCCCAACTCTGGACGTTGGCCCCATTGACAAACACAACGGCAGAAGCATCGGGAGGAAGGTGGGGTAAGGCTTGGTCCCAGTCAGACGCATATGCCCAAAACTTGCGCCAAGAAAACCCTATACCAGTTGCAACACTGCCTGCGCTGAGTTCTGCCAAAATAACAGGGAGATCGACAAGTCCAGAACCATAATGCTCGACATCATCCGCGTAACCAACGCTAGCAACGCTTCGCCCAGCAGAAGTGCGATAGGCGGCTTGACTATGCTCACGGAGTCTAAGCACAGGATCCTGGGCAGCGCTAGCTACGCGGGAGAGGACACTGCACCCTGAGGGCAACCACGGGTAACAGCAATCGGGTCAGTCGTCCCCACCCCTGTGGAAACGCAAACCTGCACATCATGGAAAGCATGCTGGTACAGCCGACGAGCCGCGTCAGGGACCCCTCGACAATGGTGGATGGCATCAACGGAGGAAAGTTGAATGGTGTCGAAAAACTTTTCATAATCAGCAGGTATACGGCAAAAAGGCAAATTGTGCGCGCGCGCGTCTTCACCAAGCAACACGTCTAGATGCAAAACTTCTCCAGCAGCAGGAGCCCCGGGCCGAAACGCAAGATTGGAATTGGAGAAAAAAGGTTGAGAATTGAGTCTCCTTGTAACAGGGCCTTCAATGGCCTTGAAGCCTTCTTCTAACATTGTCAAAGGCCGCCAGCCCCCATCTGGTTTGGGAAGGTGAACCTGCAAGGCAGTCTTGAGGCTGGGTGCCACGAGCCCAACACCACGCTGCAAATCCAGCATGGACCAATAGATCTCTTGCACCCAACTGGGAAACAAGGACAAGAACTCCAGCTTCCACCCAGAAGGTCCAGGCTTAGAGCCTCGAAGACGGCGAATCACATCGCTCCGCTCTTGCAAAGTTAATGGACCAACGCAAGCTTGACAACCTGGCTCAGCGACGCGCGAAACAGAAAAACCGCATTGAGAAGGAGAACGCGTGGACACAGAGTACCACCGGTCAATGTCCCAAGCAGAAGGAGGGCTTTTGTCAATCTGTAAAAGGACAAAAAGCCGACCAGAAACGGGACCTGGCCGAGCTGCAAACCAGAGCCCCTCCTCACAGCGGTACACCCAAGACCCAACGCGAACAGAAACAGACGACAAGACACGCACATCCGATCCCTGCCACTGATGGACAATAACAGGCCCGGGAGAACAATAGGCATGACCAACCCGAGCCCGAAGATCATCACGTGGCAAACGTCCAAACTCGTCCCAGACCAACACACCGCGCCCCCGCCCATGACTGTCCACCCAGCGACCCACAACTGGATGGGACCACCCATCAGCAGGTTCTTGCAAGACGCGAACCCACTCTTGCCGGGCACCAAGCAAATGATCAGCCACGGTGATGGGAGGACGAGGCACTCCAGAGTCAAGCACAAATTCAGGATTATATTATATGGTTGGAAAGGCTTAATTGTATGTATGTAATTGCACGTATGTAATTGTATGTATGTAATTGTATGTATGTAAATGTATGTATGTAAATGTATGTAAATGTATGTAAATGTATGTAAATGTATGTAAATGTATGTAAATGTATGTAAATGTATGTAAATGTATGTAAATGTATGTAAATGTATGTAAATGTATGTAAATGTATGTACATGTCCTGTCTGTCCCTGTCTGTCCCCTGTCTGTCCCTGTCTCCCTGTCCTGTCCCTGTCTGTCCTCTGTCTGTCCTGTCTGTCTGTCTTCCTGTCTGTCTCTGTCTGTCACTGTCTCTGTCTGTCCCTGTCTGTTCTGTCTGTCTCTCTGTCTCTGTCGTCCTGTCGTCTCTGTCTGTCTCCTGTCCTGTCTGTCTCTGTCTGTCCCTGTCCTGTCTCTGTCTGTCTCTGTCTGTCTCTGTCTGTCTCTGTCTGTCCCTGTCTGTCTGTCTGTCCCTGTCTGTCCCCCTGTCTGTCTTGTCTGTCTCTGTCTGTCTCTGTCTGTCTCTCTTCTGTCTGTCTCCTGTCTGTTCTGTCTGTCTCTGTCTGTCTCTGTCTGTCTCTGTCTCTCTTACGTCTGACGTCTGTCCTGCCTGCCTGCCTGCCGAAGGTACGTCGTACGTCGTACGGTATACGTTGTAGGTATGTATGTTCTGTGTTAGTATGGTAAGATAAGGAAGGTAAGGTAAGGTAATGTAATGTCTGAATGTTGCAATGTGTGAATGTGTGACTGTGTGACTGTGTGAATGTGTGAATGTGTGAATGTGTGAATGTGTGAATGTGTGAATGTGTGAATGTGTGAATGTGAATGTGTGAATCTATCTATCTATCTATCTATCCATCTATCTATCTATCTATCTATCTATCTATCTATCATCTATGCATCTATGCATCTATGCATCTATGCATCTATGTATTTATGTATTTATGTATCTATGCATCTATGCATCTATGCATCTATGTTTCTATGTATTTATGTATCTATGCATCTATGCATCTATGCATCTATGCTTCTATGTATTTATGTATCTATGTATCTATGTATCTTTGCATGCGTGCATGTATGAAGCATGCATGTATGTCTGTATATGTACTACATTTGAGCCTAAGTCTGTCATATGAATGTGTGTAAAGTGATGTAAAGTGTAAATCATGATGCTCTTCACCATAATTAGGGTGACCTCTTCAGGAAAGTAGCAAACTGACACGCAGGCTCCTTGCATATCTCGCCAAGTGGCTCAATGTATCGTAGAGTCCAAACAGGGCGCCCTGGGACCTAAGTGAAAACGAGTGAAAACGTCGACACTGTGATAAAAAGGACGGAAGAAGGACATCAAATGACCAGAGTCTAGGCCTAGATGAAAGGACGGACCAGTTTCTCTTGCGCAGATCTTATCCCTTTCTGGAAGTCTTGACGCATCTTTGACCTAAAAGACTTCCATTCACAGAAGCTCGTCCTTGCCAAGCACAACGTCACCAGGTGCACCCGGTTTGCGCTTAAACGGAAATCTGCGTAACCCGTTTTCGCGCATCCCTTGTCACATCAGGATGATCCGCACGGTCGATGTCAAAGGCGGAGTGAAACTGGAATGGCTTCATGGCTTCACATGGGTTCAAGTCTGTTCACTGTTCATTTTCCAATTTTCCGGCTGTTTATTCCTGTGATTTCCTGTGCTAATTTCTGTGTCGAGGCCGCCTCGCCTCCACAGCCATGGATCAACTGGATCAACCCCGAAGTCTTGCCGATGTCGATGGGGTTCACAGAATCCAGTCAGAGAACATCCATTTTGGTGGACTTCCTGAGGGATTTTTGGATTTTTTCTCCCACCTGATCCACCTCAAAAAGGGTCAATTTTAATGCAGTTTTTGTGACACGTTGGTAGCGCTGCAAGATTTTCCAGCCCCCCAAAAAAGTGGATGGGTGGAGGGAGTCAGGGGCTTGGACAGCTGCTTGAGCTTTGAGTTGGCGAGCGCGACCTCTGCGTCTGCACGCGAGCACGTCTCTTCAAGGTCAGCATCTCTCGTTGTGCTTTCTCAGCTGCATATCCCATGGAAAACATCTGCCTCAGTGTCTGCATGGAGCATCGTCATCTGTGATGCACCCCCATCCTGAGCGCCATCCGGCTGAGTGGTGCCTCGTCGTATCTTACAGCCTGCGTCACCTGTTCTCTCTTCCTTCACCGGACTGTCCAAGGTCCTAGCTATTTGAACCCTGCAGCAATCCGTCATTCGTCATATCCGAAGCCTAGGAGACTTCAGCTTGGCGAAGAACAAGAACCTTATACTAGGAAGCTTCACCAGCAGTGAAGTCTTCAGGCTTATCTGTAGGTGAAGTAGATAGAGAGCGGGCAGAAAGTAGGATGATATGTGAGGATAGCTTGGACATGCTTGGACTACTGTCACTGAAAAAAACACTTGCGAAGCCAATGGCTCCACACTTAAATTGCCTGCTTCCTTTTATATCTTTTATTATATCTTTTATCTGTTAACCGTTGTAACATGTTGTAACCAGCACACAAAAATTGCAGCCCCGTCACAGTGAGTCCGTCTGCACTGGAATGGACGTGGGCCAAATTGACATCCGGACGGGCGAAGAAGTACTCCACGACAGCCAACCAGCTGAACATCACCGCCAACAGGAAGCTGGGTAAACAGCGGCTCTGTAAATGTGGGATCAGAGCTTGCGTCTGCCTCAAGCCAGACTTTTTTCCAGACGCTGTTCATCAAGCGTTCTGAAAAACCCGACTTTCCTAAAACGAAAAAAAAATCTGCAGGAATCAGCCGAGCCATTTTTGACACTTGAGATATCAATCTGCAGGGCATGATTCGGCATGAAGCAATTCATGTTTTGCATAGCAACGTCAAATAATCAAAGTTCTCTAGTGATTTGGGCCAAAGGTTCTTGGAACCCATGTAGGTTGCGATGAGGCCACAAATCTCATTCCCTGCCATTGCAACCAAGGCGGTCCCGGATATCACGTGAACATAGGTCGGGTAGCTCTTCATCTGTTGGTTGCAAACCTGATCTGAACTGCACAGTTTTGAAACTTCATGAAACTTCATACCCTCTGGTAAACAAACATAGCTATTGAAAATGGTGATTTATAGTGGATTTACCCATTAAAAATGGTGATTTTCCATCGTTTTTTGTATGTTTACCAGGCCGGGTAAACCTCTTCAGCCGGCTGCAGCATCGATATCTCTAGCCCCAAATCATCTATGGGCCTCCGCGGAAACTTCGTTTCTCCAGCCGCTTTTGATGCTAACCAAAAGACTCTTAACCTGTACATCCTATACACTTAAACTGAGATACTCCAAAATACTAAGATCCAAATAATCATAAATAATCCGTCTAAACTTGTAAACTAACAGCAACATACAGCAACTAACATAAATAAAACGGGTAAATCCGACTGCTGCCAAGGACGGAGAGATCTTGGCAATCCTTTGGGGCGACGAAGACCCAACACACCACCCACGTGAAGACAGACACCGCGATCCACGCGGGAAGCTGTTGAAGAAGTGACGCGGTCATGACGTGTGACGATGTTTCCACCGTTCGTATCGTTCGTCACGTCGTCCCTTTGCGACTCTCAATGCAGCTTGAGACAAAGTGGCTCTGAAAATGACTCAGGTGTATGGAAACATCAGGTGTTGCCATTTGCAATCCATTTGCAATCCATTTGCAATCCATGTTCATATGTTCATTATACATCAACATACATCAACATGCATCAACATGCATCAACGTACATCAACACACATCAACGAACATCAGCATACATCAACACACATCAACACGCATCAACATACATCATCACACATCAACGCACATCAACATACATCAACATACATCAACGTACATCAACATACATAAACATACATCAACACACATCATCACACATCAACACACATCAAGATACATCATCACACATCAACACACATCAAGATACATCAACACACATCAACGTACATCGACATACATCAAATATACATCAACATACATCAAATATACACATGACAGATGTTCATCCACAGTTCGCTCAGTGGGACTTTTTCGCTCGGCTCTGGCTCTTCGAACGGCCAATTTTCACGGAACTTCACGGCGTTGCGATCACAGGCGATCGCTGCATCCACCACAAGCGCCATTCAGGTACAACATCAGCATCAAGGTGCAGTGAATAAGCATGAATCAACAAGTATGAACAGTGTTGAGCCAAGTATATATGTATATATGTATATAAACGGTATAATTATATGTATATACTGGGTCTTGCTGTCTTGCATGGCTGGGCTGATGTCAGTTGATGTCTTGCTCAATATGTCGAAATGATGATAGGATATCAATGGATATCATAGGTCAACAGGGCAAATTCCACGGCGGGAGCTGCAACGAAACGGCTCCATTGAGCAGCGCTAAGTTTTTTTTGGCTCCCTTGGTCCGGCGTGGTGGTCAGCAAAGAGATTGACACTTTGAGACGTAGAAACGTACACATATGTGTATATATATATTGTTATTATTATTATTAGTATTAGTATTATTATTATATATATTATTATTATTATTATTAGTATTATTATTATATATATAATTATTATTATTATTAGTATTATTATTATTAGTATTATTATTATATATATATTATTATTATTATTGTTATTGTTATTATTATTACTACTTTTTTTGACATATGTGTGTAATCTAATCTAATTCTGAAATCAGTATGTTTTTCATACACACATATGTAATAATTTATATATGTATCATTGCATCATTGTATCTATGTGTGGTATTGATCCGATCTCCAGTGCTCCACAAACGCTCCACAAACGCTCCACTACTTGCTCCACATTGTCGCGAGGTTAAACCCTTCGCGACTTGCGTGCTTCCGCAGCCTGAAACGAGGCGATCCAAAACCGTGACCATGAGGGATAGATGGATAGATGGATAAGATAGATGTACATTGTATGTGTGTATATAATAATATGTATATATATATATACTCCGAGTATATAATATATATATTGCATATGCGTGTAAGGCCCAGCTTCTTCTATTCTTCTTAGCTTCTTAGCGATGCTCGTTCAGTGACAGCTCTGGCCCCCTTGGGCTGCTCGGACTCGACGGCCCCGGGCCTTCTTGATACCTCTGTCTTGGGGAGGCCTTCCAAACGGCAACAGCAGGATTTCTCATCGGTTAACTCAATGGGCTGGGTGAAGTAAGGGAACATCTTAACCGGAAACCCATGGGTTTTTACCATCAAATTTGATGGGGCTTCCGGCTAAAATTTTCCCATCATCCAATTCTATGATTAACATAAGGTTAACATCCCTTCTTGCTGCTACATCTTGCAAAGCTCTTGAAAACCAGCAACACAACTTTGGACATCTTTGCATCTTTGGATGTCGGATTTCGGAACCCCCAGAGGCATCAACTAATCCATCAACTACATAATTTATATAATATAGTCATCATCACGAATCTAAGTATGCTATCATTAAACGAGTTCGTTATTAATTTAACCTATATTAATATGCATATATTTACATGTACATGCAACATGCACAATATATGCACAATATATGCACAATCTAAACGAACAAGCCATAACCCACTGCTGTTCTGTCGAAAGTCCGTCACGGCCTCAAGGTTGCAGCACCTCGCGGTACACCTGGCGATACAGATGATACAGTGCACAACTCATCCAAAGTTCATCCACATAATTCATACATAGTGTTACAGATTATTATATATTCATACAGCCATGTGTATCAACAATAATATATTCATACAACTATATATGTAAGTTGATATATTATATATTCATTCAGAATGTAGACATTTTACAGCCATCAACTTCTGATCTAGATCGACTTGAAGCAACGACTTGAAGCAACGACTGAAGCAACGACTGAAGCAACTTGCACGACTCTTGGGCCCTTGGGCCCTGACTCTCCTCGCTGGATGATTCGTCCTATGACTTGCAGAGCAGGCTGCTGTTTGGAGATCATCTGGCAGTGAAGCCTGACCTTTCCCCTCCAGAATTTCATCATATTTCATCAATTACTCTTGGGTTTTTATATGTCTTTATTTTAAAAAAGCATGAAGTGCTATAAAATTGCTATCAACAAAACATGAATAACATTGACTCTTTGTGCATCCAATGCTTTTTTTTTCATCCACCACCTTGCGAGTGGGAGGCACCAAAGTCGCACGAGGCTCACCTTCCTCCAGTGCGAGGCTCACCAAAGCTGTGAAATGCTGGAGAAACTTCTGAAATTGCACCAGATTTTAGCATTTTTCTGCAGGAAAATCACCATGTTTAATGGGAAAATCACCATTTTTAATGATCAGAAACTGAAAAAAAAACTCCCAGGGTGAATCCACCAATCCCACCGTTGCGAATCGAGAAAAAAAAGCGCCTTGGATCTTGTGGGACCACCATCCTGACCGAAATCACCGATGTCACCGATGTTTTTCTTGTGATGTACTGCTTATGAATGCCACATATGTATTGCTTGTGTTTAAAGATGTTTAAAGTTTATGTCATCTTATGTCATCTTATGTCATCTTATGTATGTTTATGTCATTTAGTCATCTTACACATGTCATCAAAAATCATCAAAATCCTCAGCAAATCCCACGTCAGACACACCATGGGACCATGGGACCCCATGGGACCATGGGGGTCTCCGAGTTCAGCCTGTCGAGCATTGTGGACCGCATTCGCGCGCAGAACCCTGGCGAAGCTCCCAGAGCTCCCCGCTCCAAAAGAGTGAAAGCTGAGCAAAGAAAACGTGGCTCCGCCAGGAAGCTTATGATGAATATAATATAAATTAATATACACTGTATCTATAGTCTATATATTAATAATTAATCATGTATTAACCATTGGAATCCCATTAAAACCATTATTAACCATATATTAACCATATATTAACCATATATTAACCATATATTAACCATATATTAACCATATATTAACCATATATTAACCATTTAATATATTCTGTCTCTATATGTGAACATCGTTTCATCATGTTTCATCTCTGGATGTCGATGTCTCAGAGGTCCGCCTGCGCAAGAGATCTCCACCAGCTCCCCGCGATCTGCGAGCCTGGCAATACGCCGCCGCACGGTATGCCATGGTTGGGATACCATCTGGTAAACATAGAAAAATCTATTGAAAATGGCCATAGAAATAGTGGATTTACCCATTAAAAACAGTGATTTTCCATGGTTATGTGACAGTTTACCGGAGGGTATGTTGGGATTTTCGTTGCGCTGAGATGTTTCTCCACTGTTTTTCGAGATGTGTCTCCATGTTTTTGGTGTGGGCGCCTCCTGTGGGGGGAGGTTGGTGGCCGAATGTGTCGGCTGTGGAGTGGGGTGAGATGTACGGTTGGTTGGCAGAAGCGGCTGAAGCAGGAACGGCCATCAGGTCTGATGCCAGCTGGCTTCCTGACCACCAACCAAGGCCTGTTAGTACATGACCACACCCCCTTCATCTTGACCTTTTGGCAGCATTGAAGTTGCCACATCTTTTTCCCAATTAGGAATGTGCAATAGCTGCAAGGTATCATTTCCTTTCAAGCCAGCAAATGAGAAAAAAATGGGGGGGGTTGGGAGGGGCTAATAACGTTCTTGGCTGGTCGTCTTACAAGATATGCTCTTGGACTTGCTGCTATGCTATCAACTCTCTCTTGCACTGTACCTTGCCACACGCTTTGACCTTCTTCTTGTAACTTGTAAGACGCTCTTGATGAACCGTGTCCCTGGAAGCTCACCTCCCCATACGGAAAGCGTCCTCAAGAATCGTGTGGAGAAATCACTACTTCCAATATCGTGTCTTGTTTGAAGCCGCAGACCACATGCTACATGGTGCCATGGGATGGAAGAAGGCTGGCAAATCTTGGCCCCGGAAGAAGTTGAAATGGGTCGTGAAACATTCGAAAGCCGAGTTCACCAGAAAACGCCCTGGGAAGTTGTCGGCAGGAACGCAGCAATTAGATCGACAATGGGAACATGCGAAAGGTGCTGTTCCAAAGCAACGGATTACGAAAAGACTTGGCAAGATCAAGGAGGAGCTTTGGGCCTACCTCTACCAAGGTTACTGGAGACAGCAGGTCTCTGGAAGTCTGTTCCATAAACTTGGACAACTGTGTGCAGAAACTCGCTGATCGCCAAAGAAAAAAAGGGGGTGCTACAACTTGCGCAGTGAAATTTGATGACCCTCACGGTGTTTTCAACAGAAAGAAGTCATTGTTTGACCGCGTTACAAGGAATTTTGACTGTCATGTATTTGAGAAATTTCATCGATGTTCTTGAAACACCCACGAGGGTTGCAAATTCGAATGAGATCTTTGAAAATGGTTCATTTCAAAATTGACAACACTCCAGTGCTCCTACTGGCGACGTGACCATGTTTTTGCATCATGGGACATGTTCCATGATTTTTCAATGGTCAGTGTGTCGTGATTCATTGATTCCTCCATCGATAGCTGTAGGCCCAACCAGCCAGTACCCTTGGCCCCTTTTGATTTGACAGCTATTGGAACTATCGAATTTAGTATATTTAGTCTGGATATGTCTGGATTTTGTGTTAAAGTTGCTAATAAGTTAAATCCGCCCGCACCGAAGGTGCTGGGGCGTGATCGTCCGGATGGCACTCGTAAAAGGTTACAGGTTTACCTGGGGGGGGGGGCATTTTTCGGCCAAAACCTCCTGTTTTTGATAGGTCGTGACGCTCGCCTTCAAAAAACACTGTAAAAAACAGTACGGAAGACACCTGTTCGTGAACGCGCCCGTCCAAAATCGGCAAGCGAAAAGTGAAAAAAACCGTGTTTTTCAACTTTTTGACCTCAATTTTTTGGTTTGCAACATCTTTTTTTGCGGTTCCGCAGGTGGCCTGGCCCGGAGGCGGATTTTTGAGTTTTTGGACCCGTTTTCGGACTGATTTTCGTCGTTTTGTGATAGCAGAAACACTGGTTTTTACAGTGTTTTTCTGTTTTCTGCATGCTTGACGGCTAGCTTCAAAACTTCCAAAAACCTCGTAAATTACGCTGTTTTATGTTACGGTGTGAATGAAAACATCGTAAATACCAGTGTTTTTTGACGTTGGTTAAAAAAAATACTTTACTTCGTGTGATCCCCACCATGACATTTATACATTTTCTTACTGGCAAATCTTCTGGCATTCTATCTGACATATCTTCTGACATTCTATTTGGCATTCTATCTGGCATATCTTCTGGCATATGATCTGGCATATCTTCTGGCATATCTTCTGGCATTCTATCTGGCAAATCTTCTGGCATTCTATCTGGCATATCTTCTGGCATCTATCTGACATATCTTCTGGCATTCAATCTGACATTCTATCTGGCATATCTTCTGGCATATATTCTGACATATCTTCTGGCATTCTATCTGACATATCTTCTGGCATATATTCTGACATATCTTCTGGCATATCTTCTGGCATATCTTCTGGCATATCTTCTGGCATATCTATCTGGCATATTTTCTGGCATTCTATCTGGCAAATCTTCTGGCATTCTATCTGGCATTCTATCTGGCATATCTGGCATATTATCGGGCATTCTATCTGGCATATCTTTGGCATATATTCTGACATATCTTCTGGCATTCTATCTGGCATTCTATTTGGCATTCTATCTGGCATATCTTCTGGCATATCTTCTGACATTCTTTCTGACATTCTTTCTAACTTTCTTCTGCACATTCTTTGTCCATATCTTCCTACATGAGGTCCGGCAGGGAACACTTGGCGTGGATACTCGCGGTTGAGGTCCGGCAGGGAACACTGGGCGTGGATGGTCGTGGTTGAGGTCCGGCAGGGAACACTGGGCAGGATGGGCGTGGACGTGGTTGAGGTCCGGTTGGGAACACCGGCAGGGGGCGTGGATGGTCGTGGTTGAGGTCCGGCAGGGAACACTGGGCGTGGGTGGTCGTGGTTGAGGTCCGGCAGAGAACACTGTGGATCGCGGGTCGCAGTTGAGCAAGGACGACGAGGACGACGAGGACGACGAGGACGACAAGGACGACAAGGATGACAAGGAGGACGAGGAGGAGGAGGAGGAGAAGGAGGAGGAGAAGGAGGAGAAGGAGGAGGACGAGGAGGCAACTGACATAAAATCTAACAACCCTCACCTGGCAGGTGGGGAACACTGTAAATTACAGTGTTTTTGGCCACCTGACCCTCAAAAACCATGGTATTTGCAGTGGTTTCTGCTTCTCACCGCGCAAAAACACTGTAAATAACAGCAATTTCGCCGTTTTTTCATGTTTTTCGTTATTTTTTGAACTGCGTTGGTCCGCTATTCATGGCTATCAAATTCTTCGCGTTTTTTTTTCCGACAATCAGTACTTTCGGATGTTTTTGGTCTCAATGGCCGACATCATTGGCAGTTACGAGCGGTCGCGAAGGTGTGAGAACAACATCGTTCAAACCGTGGCGGCCGCACACGGGTTCTTGTCGCGGAGCGACGGCAATAGAAGAGAACAATGGCAGTAGAAGAGAACAATGGCTGACATCATTAACAGTGTGGACCGCTCACTGATATGTACATATATGATCTCTATATATATATATTATATATATATAGATATATATCTCTCTATCTATCTATCGGTCTATCTTTCTCTATCTATTCCCCTGCTGTGTGAGCCCAACGATGCGGTGCGGGCGGTTGCCGTCGCGAAGCGACGTGAATAACTCATAATAAATCTAAATCATAAGTTAATAATCATCTAATCTATAACATAATAACTAACATTCTGATGCAAATCTAAATCATCCTTTCCAAGTTCAGAATGTTTTTGCATCAGCCTCACTGTTTTCCAGATTCCCCCAACATCCCCAACCTCTGCTGCTTCAGCAGGCGCAGCAGGCGCATTCCGACGTGCACGCGTGCCCTGTGGTTCAATGTGGTTGCCACGAATTTCATGTTGGAAGTTCCTGGTTCATAAAACGCTCAGTTTTCGGTTTGAAACTTGAAACTACAAGTAGGGTAAAAGGGGTGGTTTTACCACCATTCTTATGGTAAAACCACCATTTTATGGATATGTGTTCATAAAAATGGTGGTTTTACCATTAAAAAAATGGTGGTTTTTACCATAAAAATGGTGGTTTTACCATATCCATAGTAGACTTGGAAGCATCGCACTTTGGTCTCCAAGTCTATCGCACAGTGACTCGCCCGTAGCCTCGTCAGCAGGCGGCTTTTCTTCTTCGCGTCTGGCCCTGCAGAGCAGCCAATGGCAAAGGAACACGTGGTGTTTTGTGCTGGTTACTTAACCACAGTTGAGCACCGGACCAAAACATGTATATATATAATTATATATATATAATGAGATGTCATCCAATGTCATCTAATATCATCTCTTATAATTATGTATATATATAATTATATATTATGTATAGATGATATTAGATGACTTTGGATGATATGGCATCGGATGATATTTAGCAACGAGAATCAGCCAACATTGGGACAGCCAACTTTCCGAGGCACGCGGAGGCACGCGTCAAACTCACTGGAGCTCGCTCCGCAGCCACCTGAGGCGCCCGATCTCCACATTTTTAGCGTCTCCGAAGGCTTTGAAAAAGAACACAACCCATGACGGATCCGGCTGGTGCTGGTAGAAAAATGCTAACATGACTGGGGTATATTGATGGGATCCATGTTACCATATATATATATATAGCATACATGGATCCTATGGGCAACAAAAAAACAACCCCTGAAACCATCTGAAACCAAGGTCGCAGCCGTGAGGGCATTCGCAGCCCTTTTCTTTGGAGGCTCCTTTTTTGAGGTTTCTCAAGCTGCATCTCTGCAGAGACTTCCGGACATGTCATGTCAGCTGGAAAAATAGGGGTACACCATGGTACAGTCTGGATTCTGGCTTTGTTTCACCTCCAAAACCTCCAAATCAAAAAGAACACCTGAAAAAATCTTGGTGGTATACCTACCCCCCTGAAAAATATGAGTCAGATTGGATCATCATCCCAACTATTGGGGAAAATAAAACATGTTCCAAACCACCAACCAGTTAGAGAACACCTGAGATCATCTTGGACAGATTTTCTGGATACGAAAATCGCGCACCTCGCTCTGAGAAGAGTCGTCCCTGGAGCGTGACCGGGCAGCTTTCTTTGGAGATACCTGGAACCGGAACCAGCAAAGCTGGTGACATTTTCTGTGGAATTTGAATCTGATTTCAAATATAAGATCTTCCAAGCAATTTAAATAGAATTGTCGGGGATATTACAATTATTTACAATTATTTACAATTATTTACAATTATTTACAATCATTTACAATCATTTACAATCATTTACAATTATTTACAATTATTTACAATTATTTACAATCATTTACAATCATTTACAATTATTTACAATTATTTACAATTATTTACAATTATTTACAATTATTTACAATTATTTACAATTATTTACAATTATTTACAATTATTTACAATTATTTACAATTATTTACAATTATTTACAATTAAAATATCTTCAAATCAATGAATTCAAAAAAAGAAAAAAGTGAGAACATGGCCGTGGCACCTCCTTCTCCTTGCGGCGCCTTAAGGATGCAAATTCCGGTGCTTTCTGTGTGTCACCGTGAAGACTGTGGAGATTAGTGGAGATTTACCCTCTGGTAATTTAACATAGCTATTGAAAATGGCCATTAATAGTGGATTTACCCATTGAAAATGGGGATTTTCCATAGCTATGTTAGTTTACCAGAGGGTAGATTCCCGTCATCCAGGCTGTGGTCCATGTCCCACAGAGACATTCTGAGGCTTCTGCTTTGGTTCTCGACTCTCTTCTTTCGCTTCCTTTGAATCCTTCTTGCGCGGTACAAGCTTGGGATCCTTGGGACAGGAAGCAGAAACTATATACAATCTGGACAAGAGAAAGAGAATGAAAAATAACAAGCACACATGAAACACACACATAATACACATCACACGCACAAACACACAGACGACACGTACATTTACAAGCTAGGATTCAAAAAAAAGTCAAAGCATGGTTGCAAACGCTTCCAGCGTCACGCCTCTTTCACGCAGAGTCAAGAATAGTCAAGAAGTCTTTGCTACTCGGAATTCCCTCAATAAGTGTGAACTATTTTGAATATGCAAACATGTTCGGTAACCGTAGGAATCGGTAGGATATAGGCCTCCAGTATCCAGTAATCCAAGGAGCAGAAGCAGCACGCTTCGTTTTACGTGTGTTTTTGGATTTTTTCTTCGCCTGACAGATTGATGTAACAATTTTATGTACCATTTTTTTACATCTCACAGGGCGCTGGCTGCGTTCTTTCCAAAGTGTCAAGCAACATAAAGTTGACATAAAGTTGACATAAAGCAACATCAAACAACCCTAGAACTGCAGTACCTTGTCGTCCGACTTGTCGTCAGACCTGGACTTCGACTTGGCTTTGCATGGCCTGAGAGTTCCATCTGAAATCGAGCAGATCTCCTTTGATCTCAACATTTTGCAAAGCAATTTCTGTCGCGCCACACCCGCCACACCCGCCACACCTCTTGACTGTTTTCTTCACCTTTACTTTGGCCGCCTTTCGCTTGTCGCCTTTGTCTCCTTTGTCGCCTTTGTCGCCTTTGTCGCCTTTGCCGCCTTTGTCGCCTTTGTCCTGCGCCTTAGGTTTCACGTGGTTTCACATTGTGACGAAGATTTCATCAGCACGAAATGAAGACATGTAGGATTCTGTAGGATAGCAATTGATGCTAATCTGGGCTCGGCTACGTCGCGCTTTGCATCGCCCTTCTTGACATTCTTTTCTTTTGAATTGGCCTGGCTCGGGCCATTACTAATTACCCCTGGAATCAGCTGGAAAATCTGGAAGTGTATTGCAGAATTGTGCCCCCAAAGCAACAGTTCTTCCGCACCTTTTTCTTCGAATCTCCCTTGTCCTTCTTGGTCTCCTTCCAATTTATAGAATTTCATCTGCTTAATAGCTTGATGCCTGGAAATTCATCTGATATATTCATCTAATATATTCATCTACATATTCATCTGATATATTCAACTGACATATTAATCTGATATATTCATATGATCGATTCATCTGATATATTCATCTGAGATATTCATCTAACAGATTTATCTGATATGTTCATCTGCTCTTCATCTGAATCCGATTTCAAAACGTCTAATTCTGCCGAGATCGGCGACCGATTGTCTCCTTCTTGGGCGGCGATTTCTTCGATGGCGACGAGGGCGACCGCGACTTCGATGACTTCGAGTCACCTTCCGTCGGAAAGAACGGGCGGCCAGAGGCCAGTGTCGTTCTAAGATATGGCTAGATATGCCTAGAGAATACTTTAAGAGAGAATGATTGAGAGAAAAAACCTTTTAGAGTTGGACAGTTCTGGTCCGTTGTGTTTTTTCTGTATCGGCTTGTTGTGTCGTCATTGTCAGCGGCGCCTGAACTTGAAGAGGACGAAGAACTCGAGGAAACTGCGGCAAATTGGGGGCCAATGGGCCAATAAACCATGGAAATTGTTGGTGTGCTACGTTACATGATATTAAATGAAACGACGAAAAAATATTGAGTTCGTATTTCCTCTGCACCAAGTCTTGCCTTTCTTCTTTGGAGGAGGCCTTGGCAAATTGGTCAGAAAAACGCCAGAAAAACACCACTACAACCACGACGCATCGTATTCATGAGAATCTCACGTGGAATTCTTTGTGGTGCCTGGCAGAATCATCGCAAAAAGAGTCGCAGGAAGCTGCACCATGCCGACACATACATCATACATCATCATACTGATGTAATGTCAACCCCGGATTAATAAACCATGGTTGACATTAATTAGGGGGGTACTCCTCCAATAGTCATTTCATATCATTTCATCTGATACTTCTATGGTACCCTCCCAATGAAAAACAGCCGTAAACGGGGTTGACATTCATCCGGGGTTGACATTACATATCATTACATCATACATCTGCACATATCTGCACAACACCAACCCATAGGATCCATGTATGCTATATATGGTAACATTTACCATCAATATACCCCCAATGTTAGCATATATACCATACATGGATCCTATGGGCAATGAATGAAAAAAATAAAACGAACAAACCGAAGCCCCGAAGCTCTCGCCGCGACTCTCGCCTCGAGTTTTGACCGGAGTTGAATTTGAATTGTTCGTTCGACCTTGGCAAAAAAAACCACAGAATCTATCGGAAAATCGTGGCATGGGAAACCCAAAGGGAAACCCAAAGGGAAACCATTTTGGAAACCCAAAGGGAACATGCACAGAAAGGATCACATAATGATCACATAATGATCACATAATTGGACAAGTTAAGAAGCCACAGAAGCCACAGAAGCCACAGAAGCCACAGAAGCCACAGAAGCCACAGAAGCCACGAAGCCACCAGGAGCCAGGACAACAAATCAAATGCCAAAAAAAAAAAGCTAAAACAAATAGCCCTCCATTGTGTCTCTGAAAGATTGACCAGCTGATCTCAGCTGGTTGTAGCGCATGTAGGTGCTCCGACTGGCTTCTACGGGTGCGGAAGGCTTGTCCGGTTGCTTTTCAGGAACCTGGCACAGAGCTCGAAAAAATTGCACCAAAAAATCACAGCGGAAGGAACTTGAGTTGTTCGAACAACATAGAACATGCAGCTCTCAACCGGATGTTTGATTTTTTCGTCATGTTGAGATCACACTCTTTCCATCTCTTTCCCATCAGAGCTGAGAACGCGGACCTGTGGTGCCTGTGGTGCTGCCTTTGGTCGCGGTGTCATGGCACAAGCTTCGCATTCGTCGTAGTCGCAGGTGCGACAGCCGTAGAAGGCGGAGCCCTCCGAGGTGGCGTAAAAGAAACATGAATATAAAATACATGAAGATGAAGTTAACGACGTTAAGATGAAGTATGATGAAGTTAAACGAGTTCACATCACGAAACGCAGTACAGGAGTACCTTTTCCTTTTTCGGAGCCTTGTCATGCTCCTTCTCGCAAACACTGCACCTGCAGCGGTCTTAACATCGGTTTTTACCAGTTCAGCTTCGATTCATCGAGGCAAAATAATTGATATCCTATAATGATAAATAAATGGATATTGCATGATATTGCTATCAGATAATGATGAAGTTATATCAAGTTTATGATTATTGATAACAAAATATTGGCAACTTGAGGCAATGACCACCAGCCACGGGCAGGTGTTTTGAAGAGACTCAGGCCGTGTGCGCCAGGACAATTGGAATGCACCGTGCCCTCAGTCCTGCCCCAACATGGTGTTGGCACGGGGCGATTAATCTATCTATGAAATTAGATTATTTAGATTATTATATGATGCATTGATATATACATAATATATATATAATATATCATTATATCACTAATATGTTTTATATCAATGTGTCATATAATTCGTATAAGTTCTATGAGTTGCATACGTGATATAAGTTGTCACAAGAGTTAGATGAGTTCTGTAAGCTGTGTATATATATAATGTATCATAATATCGTGCAAGAAACATGAACAAAGGACACTCCTCTTTGGCCCGTTGGTATGGCTTTCGTCCTGGACTCTGCAACGATCTGTGTTGAGTTGAAAGGACTAGTGCAACTGGTCAAAAAAAAACAAAAAAAAACTCATACCCAGATGCTCCATGTATGGAATATTTACCTACATTTGGGTCGTTTTTGGGGTAAATGTAGGTAAATATTCCATACATGGAGCATTTGGGATAGTTTGCTTGAGTGAAACGTGGTCGAAATGATCCAACCTTCTTGTGGTTCTCTTTGTCCTTTTCTTTTTCCACCTTCTCTTTGTCCTTCTTCTCCTCCTTTTTTCCCTTGTCCTTTTCCTTGCCATCTTTGTCATCTTTCTCTTTCTCAGGCAAGCTTGCCCGGCGTTGCTTCAATGCCTTCCAGTGGAATGCGGTTTTGGTATGTTTTAGTAGCCAAATAAGTCAGAATCTGAGATGTCTAACACCTGAAACCAGCTGTCCGTTGTTCAACAGAATGAACAGGAAAGATTTCGATCTAATTGTGGTTCACCAAGTTCACCGGTCTTTTCACCCTGTTGGATCCTGTTGGTCACCCTGTTGGTCTATCCTTTTGTCTCTTTTTTTGGGCACGCGCCGCACGTCGCCTGCATTTTTTGCTTCAAGTGCTCCAGCTGCTTGTTATTGATGTGGATCTTGCCCGCCAGCTCGTCTCCCGACTGCTCAGAGTCCTCATGGTGACATCATGGTGACATCATGGTGACATCGTGGTGACATCATGACATGGTTCCAACAGGCCACCATGGTTAGTCATGGTTAGTCCTCTTTACTGGGAGGTTCCACAGGCCTGCAGCGTGATCAGCATCTTTAGCTGTTGAGTCCTCTGAGTCCCTTGGAGTCCTCGGAGTCAACTGGTTGACTCCTCTGATGACGTGCGCGCCTTCTCGGCGGCGTTGTGGCAAGGGCTGGCAACGTGACATCTTTCGGCGTATCCATTTTTGGAGGAATGGCAGCCTTCTGTCCTGAGCAACTGCACATCCTGTCCATGCAGAATTGCAGTGAATGGCACAAGATCTGCAGGTTGGTTAAGTTGTTTCATATGTTTCATGGTTTCTTGAAGCATTTCACCATATTTCACCAATGCTATGAGCTGCAATCTTAAGCGAAGAGGATTTCTTTGATGTGGTCTTCTTTGAATGACTTTGGATCCTGGAAAATCGAGGGAAAATATAGCCCAAATCCTTCTTGAGTCTTTCTTGGGTTCCTTTACCTTTGGTATTGCAGCTTCAAACTCGATTTTGCTAAAAAAGTGGAGCTTCACTATGTGACAAGCGTGACAACATGGAATTTAGAACCACCTCCAGGAGCTGCGAAAACTGGAAAAGAGTTTTGTTCTGTTGTTTTTTTGGGGTTCTTTTGGTTTGCTTTTTCTAGCTGTTACACATGTTACACATCAAGAAAAAACATCGGGAAACATCTAGGCCCTGGTGGTTTTTGTGGTGAGGTGAAAAAAAGGCGGTTTTGAAAGGAGAAAAGTAGGTCGGAAAACCCGGACGCGCTTGGAAAAAGATGGAAGGGAATGGAAAAAGATGGATAGCAGAGTGCAGGGGTCAATGGACTTCGTTAGTTGTCCTTTTTTCTAGCTTTGGCCAATCTAGTTTTGACATGTTTTGACTTCGATTTTGCTAGTTTCAAATAGCTGCATACTTTTCCCCTTATGATCTCAGCTAGAGCGGGCCTTATCAAAGCGGCCCTGTAGGGAATTCAAACGCCTTGTTATGAAGAAAAACAAATGAATTTCAGGGAACTTTTGAAGGACTTCGTCGGTCACCAAAGATTTTTCGGTGTCCTGTAAAATATTCGCGTTGAAGTCCCGAGCAGAACGTTGATTTGAAGTAATATAAGTAATAAACATTACTAAGGGCATATCAAGAAGGAGTAAATTGAGAAGGATACCCTCGGATCATCAGAATGTTGTTCCCTGCATTTTCCAGGATTCTCCAAAGCGTCATGTGGTTCAAAGAATATCCAGGGCATTTCACCAATCAAATAAAAACACGCCTGCAATCTGGAGATGTTGCTTTTCTTGCTTGCAACTTGTTTGGTACAAAAAATGGAACTTTCGATCAAAACAGTAGTTAATTATTGTTGGCAGTGGATTCTTGTATACCCAACATCTGGACAAACCCATTTAATTTGGATGAGTTTCGTCTCAAAATTGGCCGCATCATTTCTACTGTGCATTGGCAATGTGACATGCGAAATCTATCGAAATATTCTGGATTGGTGGCATCACGCAATATCCGCAAGCATCTACATCAACATCATTCAACATCCTTCAACATCCTTCAACATCAACTTCGTCACTTAACCTGACATGGGGATGGGTCAAAACCAATAGTACCCCTTCTGTTCACATCAAAATAGCTGGGATTTATGGATGTGAATAACCCCCTAAAAATGGTATGTATAGGTATTGACCCATAGCCATCATCCATTAATCATCCATTAATCATCCCATTAACCATCACTTATATATATTCACCATGTTTCATCCATAGGTATTGATCCATAGCCATGTTTCATGCTGAAACATGTGCGACGTCTGAAGATGTGCTGTTTGGTAGTTTCTGTGGCTCCAACGAGGTGTTCGACCTCCAGGTGCAGTTGGGGTGTTGGATCCTGGCATCGTTCAGCAACAACTGGAACTCTGTAGAAACAGTGTACCCGGCCTCGAAAACATACAAAAAACTATGGAAAATCACCATGTTCAATGGGAAAATCCACTATTTCTATCACCATGTTCAATAGCTTTTTGTATGTTTACCAGAGGGTAACTGTCATCTGGAAATATCGGGAAATATCTGGAAATATCATCTGGAAATGTCTGAAAAGAAAACAACATGTCTTTCAACATTAATATCAACATCAACTCACAATAACTTACATCTCCAGCTGACTAAAGATATTAAAGTTCCTGGGAAAAAAAACGCTGAAACTGATCAACTCTGAGAGCAGAGCCCCCCCCACCTCCCGTGTTGGCATCAGTCGCCGCTCCACTTCGCGGTGGCGGTGTAGAGGCCATGTCCTGCCGGCGCTGTGGCGCTTCACCTGCCCTGCGACCTGCACGACCTGCACGACCTGCGGGACCGCCAGTCCTTTCTGTAGGGCGGCGGCTCTGGATGGATTTTGAGAGGTCTGGACCTCAGGTATCTACCAGATTCCCACCTGGGACCCTGGGAACTCTGGGAACTCCCTTTATTTGGAGAAAAAGGAAATTCAGCATGTTTCACCTGTCATTGTTTCATCCACAAGGAGGAAAACAGTCGCCGGAGATGGAACCGGTTGACTCAACCCTCCACAAAAATCATGGAACACAATGAAAACGAACAAAACATGATGGGACAAAAAACACGGAAAAAACCTTTGGTGGTCTCAAGAGACATCTCGTGGCTCAACTTGGTTTCAGGCTTCCATGCGGCTGGAGTACTGGGAGTTACATCTTCCGCCTCAGCGTAGCTGAAGGTCTGGGAAAGCATGGGAAAGCCAGGGGAAAAAAACTCCACACCTCGATTGAGAAAAGGAAGGTCTTCTCTTCAAACTCAAAGCCGTTGTACATATCCTGGCAGTGAAGTCAGTACATTGTCAGATGCACAAATCATCACAGATATATACTAATATGATGATATAATATGATATAATATGATGTAACATGATGATTTATATATATATTATATATATATGTATATGTCTCAATAATTAATATTGATCACTACTATAAAAACAAAACACATTTTTTCATATAAAGATGGATCTTTTAAATCATCCCGAAGCTGTCACGATTTTTTCACGTCGGGATCCGCCACTTTGGACGGCCATGGCATTGTCAGCACTGTCGGGCAGTGACCTTCACGTCGTTGTTGAGAGTGTTTTACAGAAACACTGCTCATGGACAGACATTGCTAGACTTAGATATCTTAGATAACATGAACATCATGAACTAGTGATATTGATCAGATATCAGAAGCTCGTAAAAAGTCGTGTTGGCATATGGCAATCAAATGCAATTCATATATTTATATGATATATTAATGTGCATGGTATAATATGGTATAATTAATATGGAAACATAAGGGATCATAACGGGTAACTGACACCCTCACGAACTATCGGAACCCTTTCCATCCGTCAGGCGTCGCTTTCGCTCTCAGAGTCCTCCGCCTGGAGGCCACGAATGGGCGACGCCGGACGCCGAGGCCAGGGCGAGGTGAAATTTCATACCCATAGGATCCGGCTGGTGCTGGATATATATATAACATATAATGTCAACCCCGGATTAATAAACCATGGTTTATTAATTAGGGGGGTACCCCTCCGATAGTCATAATATGATACTTAAATGGTACCCTCCCAATTAAACAATCTAGGGGTTTATTAATCCAGGGTTGACATTATATATATAATTATATATATATAATTATACATATTATATCATATTATATATATGCTAACATAAAGGGGCTCTATTGATGGGATCCATGGAGCACCATATATAGCAGCACCATGGATCCTATGGGTATGAAATTGGCGTTTCGGAGTTTCGGAATCGGAAGACGATGAAATGTGACATGAGATGATTTTTTGTGACATGATGTGACATGATGTGACATGATGTGACATGATGTGACATGATGTGACATGATGTGACATGATGTGACATGTGACATGGCCCAGTGACATGGCCCAGTGACATGGGACAACATGACAACATGGCTGAAGACATTCGAATCTTTCGAGATCTTTCGAGATCTTTCGAGGCCTTGTTGCCGAAAGGAAGCAGGAAGTCAAAGGCATCACCATTCTGTAGCCTCAACTCAGAATCTCTCAGAAAAGATGGAGAAAACATGGAGAAAAATGACAGAAAACTCCTCGACTCCTCTGAGATCTCTGAGCTGAGCTGCATCCGCTTGTAAGCAGCAAAGACACAAGCAGGAACTGTAGAGATTGAGATCACCTCAATAGACCGAAGATCATCGAAGATGATCTTCGAAGTTCCAGATATATCATGATATATCCAGATCTGCTATGATGTGAATCCCTTCATGTTAACCATGTCCGGATTCATGTTTCAGATTATAAAACAGCCCGGATTCAGAAAAACACCCATATTATATAAATTATATCAAATTATATCCCATGATCATGTTCCATCATGTGAACTATCATTGTCTATCATGTTCTCTCATCTTCCATGATTGTCACGGGCCATCTTTTACTGTGAAATGGGATGACATGGGTCCCAGACCACCAATGCGATGCCGCCACCACCAAGCCTGAGCTGAAACAGCTGAAACCCAGAGAGGACGTGGTTCATTTCCCGGTCCATTTCGCCTGCCTGCTAAGCCAACTGCTCTCCTGATCGACGGAACGACACGGAACGACACGGAACGACACGAAATGTGTCCAGAGTTCTTTCGATCCGTATGCGTTTCTGTGTTGAATTTCAACCCCATGCTGACCTTTGTTCAAACACGCGGTCCTTCTGGATTTCAGAGGTCTCGGAGGTCGTTTGAGGTGACCTTTGAAGGCTTTGGGCAGGTCCAACAGGTCCAACAGGTCCAACAGGTCCAACAGGTCCAACAGGTCCAAGGGGCTCGGTTAGAGTTTCCAGAGGAGTTTCAGCTGGAACTGTCCCTGCAGTCAGATCAGTGATGCGGATCTAACATGATGTATCATTATGTGTTTGATGCACCGAATGCAGTGGTTTTGCACTTAAAGCACTGAATGGCTTTTCGCGTCCGTTCGGAGTCTGCAGGTTTCTCGTGTCTTCGGATCGGATCGGATCGAGTCGTATCAAGTCGTATCTGGTGTGTTTCGGCAAATCCGTTGCCGCAGCCTGCACCTCGAAGTGACAGGCTCCGCACATCCTGACAAAACATGTTTGCCCCAACCCAAACTTTGCTCCACACTTACAATCGTCATGATCATGATAATGATCATCATCATCATCATCATCATCATCATCACCACCATCACATCATCACATCATCACATCATGACCCCCCTATGAACAACAGGTTGGTTGGGGTAATCACATCAACTTTATCTTCATAGCCACCTGAAGTCAGACGCGGCGCAACGTCAGGGTTGCAGCGAACATGTTCCAACATGTTCCAAGCATGTCTTCGTGTCTATTTCAAGCAGCTTAAAGATCTTAAAGCAGATCTATCAGCAGCTCAACTTGTGCCGTTTTTGACGAACTGTTGACGAACAAAAATGGAGCAGCAGCCTGGCCTGGGCTTCAGCGGCTACAGCGAGAAGCAGCGATGCCAGCAATCCTAGGCCCCATCTTGCCATGACCTCGGACCAAAAGCCCACCACAATTCTTTGAGGAAATGACTCTAAGGTTTCATGACTTTTCATGACTTTTCATGACTTGTCATGTCTTTTCACTCAATAACACGTGAACAACTTCAACATAGCCACAGGATTGAAGAGAGGGCGCTGGGACATAGAAAATGATGGAAAACGCACATGTGCCGAGCGGCAAGAATTACAAACTGAGACTCGAAACGTTCAGAAGAATGAGATGATTGAGATGGATGGAATTCCCAACTTGATGGTAAAGATGGTAAAGGGACGAAAGCTTTGCAGGGAGGCTAATGAAAACAATGAAAATCAGCCGTTCTCAGGGGGGATGGAGCCACGGTCAAACTGCTTGTGAACCAGCCGGGGGGGCTGGAAAGTGAAGTATGAAGTTTCATGCGATTGGATCCAGCACCCCCCAAACCCTTGCTAAAGCAAGAGGGACTTCAGCTAGCAGAAGCTAGCTTTCGTGACAAGATGCAGCTCAATGGCCTTCGGGTCTTTGGGTCTTTGGGTCTTTGGGTTTTATCTGGAGACACCTCTCTGACCATTGTATGACCATTGCCTTCTGCCTTCTTAGCATTCTGAACTGCAACCAGCTTGGTGAAGCTAAGTCCAATGCCGTGGCTGATGCTGTCACACGACTGTAGGAGCTCCACGATGCAGCGGAGCCGAGGAGCCGAGACACAACGGAACCAACGGATGCTGAAAATACCAACGGCAATCTGTGGAAATCGGTGGACAAAATATAGGTCAAGACGGAGAAAAAAAACGGTGACACTGAGAAGATCTGAGAAGATCTGAGATCTGAGTCTTTGTGACTTCAAATCGATCTCTCAGATCATCTCTCATTTGTAACCCCTCATCACTGTCACTCTATCCACGTTCTGTCAGTTCTCACTTAGACTTCTCACTCTGATCGCACCTTCGGCGCAAGATTCTCATCAAGGACAAAGACCATGGAGTACAGGTCGACCTGAAAACATGACCGACCTCGGTCCATACTTCTGGACTTGGTGACTTGTCCATATAAATCCCATAGTGCGTGTCCCATAGAAAAGCAAGAAATGGTCTGTCGGATCCCCAGTTGGCATGTCGGAGCAGCGGATCCACGAGCCTCAAAGATGTCGTCAGCTCTCCCCTGCAACTGCGCTGCATGCACTGCGCAACAGCGCAACAGCTGCGCTGTTAGCAGAATTTTGGTCAGCTCGGGGCACCTCTCCATGCCACTCTTCGTAGTATCTAAGCCACCAGTGGTATCGCTTCAGTTCAAGTTCTGCAAGTTCTGCAGAAGTGGATGATAACAGCAACTTTAGTCCATCAAGATCCATCAAGTTTGACCAGGATCCTGACGAAGCATCGTAGCTTCCAAAGTGGTGGTATCTGGGCCATCGGCTCGATCGGATCGCTCGGATGAGATCGGATGGAGCCCCCCCCAAAAAAAAACCTGAAAAACAAGGGGTATCAAAAGATATCAAATGATCTCAAAAGGCTCTATCCAATCTATCCATATCTATCCAATCTATCTGATCTATCCACTGGCCGTTTTGATGTCGGAAGTGTGCTTCACTCTCAGGTCCAAACCCGTCTTCCTCCCACCAACCATCTTCGCCGTAGTACCTACACACAATCTGCGCAGCAGGCTGCGAATCATGTTTGGTAGATCAATGTGTTTCATAGAGTGTACAAATAGTATCAAGCAATATCAGATGGAGGCTTATGAGGCTTCCTAAGTCATGGGGGTACCCCAAAATGAATAGTTCATAATGGAAAATCCATCTATAAATGGATGATTTTTTAGTGTACCCCCATGACCATTCGGAAACTCCCAATGTTTCCTTCAGACAGTTTAATAATGACAAGCCAAGAACAATGGAAAGGCAATGGCGGCACCCCTCATAGTTTCTGTCATCTGGAGTTTGACCTCGGTACATGGCAAAAACGGGCCCAAATTTAGACCTCTCTTGAGACGTCTGATGATTTGAATCTCCCAGGTTTGAAGGTCCGAAATTCCGAAAGATGGCTGTTTGTTGATGTTTTTAGATGTGTTCTATGTGTTGTTTTTTTAAAATCATGTTATATCATATTGATATACAATATATATAATATATATAATATATATACATATATATATACATACATATATATATATATATATTGACCATTGGTTTATCATTCTTTATCCTACTGTAACTGCTGAGAGATGCTGAGAGCAGGTCCATCCGATCCCTGGTGACTTGCCTTTCTTTGCAGAAGGCTTTGTTTCGGGGTCCTGAAAGCAGATGGATTTTCCCATGGATTTTCGTGACCAAAAAAAAAGCGACGAAAAACATGGAGAAACTAAGCGATCTGAGTGATCTGAGTGATCTGAGTGAGCTGCCTGCTGCCCACATCAGACATGTGCTGCCTTTAGAGTGGCCGCGCTCTACATGGGCACGGCACCACGGCTGCCTGGCGAAGACGTCATGGATTTCTTCCAAAAAAACCTCCAAAATCAAAAACCGCTGGCTGATGCTGGCTGAATCCTACGTTCATCGATGTTCATCGGACCGCACCTCGACTTTCTCCATTCGCCGCACCTGACACAGAGACCAACCCATGGAGAACATGGACCTGAACGACCTCAAAACGACGACATCTCTGCGTTACACCATAGCACCGCCATAGCACCGGCGCCTGCCAAGAAGCTCACTGAATGAGAGCGTGTGAACCCAACAGCTGCGGAGATGTGGTGCCGCCACAGAGGATGTTACGTGGATGTAACAGAAGTTGATAGGCACAGCATCCCACAGTGAAGCTGAGCAAAGATGCAAGTGAGATCAAGTGAGAAAGTGCTGCAGGTAATATGCAGGTCATGCATGTAAGATTTTCAGACGTTCTCTCTTTTTGCCAAATTGCCGGCAAGTCATTAACAGCCATTATCCATCCTACTTGAAAGTGAGGAAACCAAGCTAAACCCATGAGAGTGAGTCAGGACCACGAAACAAACTCCTGACCAAAAAGCATTGGAACCGGGAATCACTTTCCTCAGTCAGAATTTTGGATGACTTAGAATGTCTGAATATTTCCTTAGATGTCTTGGTTCAGAATGGCTGAAAATGTTGAAACGACACGTTAAAACCTCGCTCTCCAGGCAAAAAAGAGAAAGTTCAGGATCTTCAGGGAGGCGACTGTGTCGCCGTCACCGTCCGCCAAGAGTTCGACCCCTGACTGGTTGGCCAGCAGCTTCCTGCCAAAATCGGTGGAAAATCGATGGAAAATCTATGGAAAAGGGTGAAGAATGTGAAGATCTCGGAGAAAATCCAACAAAACTGTCCTGAGAAAGCGCCAAGGTCCAGCTTTTTGCCAGGTTTTTCTTGCCGTTTGCCACGCAGACATTGTTCTGATTGCGTCCATGTCCATTGCTGCCATTGCTGCCATTGCTTTGTCCATTTGAGAACCACATCAATGATCCGCAATGGGAGCAACGGCTCCACCCCAGCAGTTCCAGTAATGAGACCTGCATCGAGTTGTGTTCTGAAAAATGAAGAATAAAACGTGAGAAATGGCCCGATCAAGGGCCTGAAAAACTGGAGAATCCCCAATTTCAATCGATTCTCAGCATTCTACATATTTCTACATCATTTTACCACATTGAATTGACAATGTTGGGTGCATAGCTAAAAACAAAATCGCTCTCTGCCCCATTTCGGAACCAAGCCATATGGGTTTGTCTGGAAATGTGGTATCATATGGTATCCATGGGTATCCCCAAATGGGTCTTTTATTAGGGAAACTGATGGTTAACGTGATGGTTAACCAGCGGACTCATTTATGGTACACGATTTTCAGACAGACCCATATATAGGCCATAATTAAGCCATATATATGCCATAATTAAGCCATATATATAGGCCATAATTAAGCCATATATATGGGCCATAATTAAGCCATATATATATGTATATATATATACATATTATATCATATATATATATACAGTATGTATGTATGTATGTATGTATGTATGTATGTATTTATGTATGTATGCATGCATGCATGCATGCATGCATGTATGACATGTATGTATGTATGTATGTATGTATGTATGCATGTATGCATGCATGCATGCATGCATGCATGTATGTATGTATGTCTGTATGTCTGTATGTCTGTATGTCTGTATGTCTGTATGTCTGTATGTCTGTATGTCTGTATGTCTGTATGTCTGTATGTCTGTATGTCTGTATGTATGTATGTATGTATGTATATATATAGTGTGTATATAGTGTGTGTATATATATATTGTGATATGTATCTATATATAAGCCATACGAATCTGGGCTCATTTAACACAACTGCACCTTTTTGGCGTCCGTGTCACTTGGTGATAACGATGCGACAGCTCGGGTGGAAGCAGTGACATTGGCCAAGGACGTGGGTTTTTCGCCCAGGAATTCCTCCAAAGTGCAGTGAGGGGCTCGGCTTCTACGACTCTGGGATGGAGAACGGGAGCGCAAATCTGCCAGAAAACTCTGTAGGCTGGGTACCTCCGCCATCCCCCAAAAAAACCAAAAAAAAAAAACGCGAAAAGGTCAGCAGGGATCCACCTAGAAGCTGATGGCGGATTCAAACAGAAGTCTTTTTTTTAATCGAACGGCAAAAAAAACGGAAATTCAGAAGCTTTGAAGATGTTTGAATCAGAGATTATCAGAGAATCAGATTGAGATTCTACCCCCATCATATCCCCAGCATAAAAAATATTTCCAAAACGGGCCTCCTCCTGCGACGCCACCGAGTCAGGTCGAAGCCTTGCCTTGGAATCCCAACGGAGAAGAACTGACAGATGAAGAAAACAGGTCAACAAAAACGGCGATTTTCTAACATGTTTAGTTTTTGTGATTATGATATTATATGATTAAGATCAATAGAATCAATATCCATATGGAATCCATATGGATATTATGATCATATACCAACTATCATATAATTATAATGATGGATAATCATACATTTTTCGATTTTTGGCTAAGATGATCCTGCATCCGGCCACAAAGCCACGCGCTTTTTAGATGCGCCAAGTTGCTGAGTTTCCCTCAGGCCGCCCCTGCCGCTATGGGGGTGCCGAGGTGCCAATGGTTTCAAAAGATATGTCATGGAGTTGTCATTCAAAAAACACATAAAACAAATCCCATGAAAATCCCATGAAAAAGAAATTAGGTTGTTTTTTTAAATCAAATTTCCCATGAAAAATTAAATTTTAATCCCCACTAAAATGTCCCATGGTTTTTTGAATCAGCACCTCCTCAGGCCCTAAACCCACTTTGTAGCAGCGACCGCACCTTGGCTAAGGCTGCAGACAGCAGTTCACCCCTTTCAGGTGATCCAGGGCGTGAAAGCCCCAGAGATTTCAACATCACTGCTGCTCCGTTGACAGCATGCTGCTCCTGAGAAAATGAAGCACCAGATGAATGAGATGAATATACCATACATAATATATATATATACATATATGTATGTATATATAATATAATACCAGTAGTACCGCACAAGGCGGTGGCGGAAGTTTCAAAAATGGAAAACCTATAGGAGAGGTGAGTTGGTGTGACGCAAAAATGGCAGAGCGAACCCACTGATGGATTGAAAGGTGGTTGAGTGTTTCTCCCTTTCTGTCTCTCTTTCTCTCTTTCTCTCTGTGTCTCTCTTTCGCCATCGATCTACAGAGCTATACCTTTCTAGCCATCTACCTATCTACCTGTCTATTCATGTATCTATCGATCGATTTGTTTATTCAACTATCTATTAAACTGTCTATCTGTCTGTCTATCCAGCCATTCATCCATCGACTTACTTCTCTCTGTTAGTTTTTTTTCCGTCCATCTCTTCATCGATCCATGTCCACAGCTATCCATCACCATGTTCTTCGTTCTGTTTCTCTATCGATTCATCCATGCATCTGTCCGTCTACCTCTTCTTCCAGCCATCCATCCATCTATCTAGCTACCCGTGCGTTTATCTGGTCATCGACGCTTCTAGCGATCTTTCGATCTAGCGATCTATGTGTCCATCTGTCGATCCATCTACCGGTCTATTGATCGATCTGTCTCTCTATCTAGCCACCCATCTTTCGATTTATCTCTCGATGTTTTAGTCACTTTTCAGTGGATGCGCATTCCACTCCACCTGCCACACAAAACGACGTCTGAACGTCCAAAATGTCTCCGAGACCCTCAGTTTTTAACACTTTTGACTTCGAAATGTGCTTCGCGCCACAACGCCGTGCACTCTTTCGACATCTCAACTTCCAAAACTGCTCCGAGACCCTCAGTTTTTAACACTTTTGACTTCGAAATGTGCTTCGCGCCACAACGCCGTGCACTTTTTCGACATCTCAACTTCCAAAAGTGCTCCGAGACCGCCAGTTTTTAACACTTTTGACTTCCAAATGTGCTTCGCGCCACAACGGCGTGCACTTTTTCGACATCTCAACTTCCAAAAGTGCTCCGAGACCCTCAGTTTTTAACACTTTTTACTTCCAAATGTGCTTCGCGCCACAACGCCGTGCACTTTTTCGTCATCTCAACTTCCAAAACTGCTCCGAACCCCTCAGTTTTTAACACATTTTACTTCCAAATGTGCTTCGCGCCACAACGCCGTGCACTTTTTCGTCATCTCAACTTCCAAAACTGCTCCGAACCCCTCAGTTTTTAACACATTTTACTTCCAAATGTGCTTCGCGCCACAACGCCGTGCACTTTTTCAACATCTCAACTTCCAAAAGTGGTCCGATCCTGAGGTGCTTTGTACCTTTTCACTTCGAAATCGGCTTCGCGCCACAACGGCGTGCAACTGTTCATCTCTCATCTCCCCAGATGTCTCCGCACCCGCCGCTTTAGCGAGCCTACTTTTCAACCCTCCGGAGCCACAAAACCACGAAAAAACACAGTGTTTCGCGACTTTCCTACCTTTTCGCGCACCTGCATCTTCTTTCCTCTGATCTTTTCTCTTCTGACTCTTCTCCCTGCTGACTGCTTTTTCATCTCTCCATATTGTCGGAAGTTTGACTTCTAAACTTCCTTCGACAATATAATAATATATTTATATATTCCACTTTTTGACATTCCCAACAGATGAAGGAAAACAACTAGCAAAAGACCTAGCTCTAGCGTTGATATTCCAGCACAGCGCAGCATGCTGTGGACAAACCCTTCTAGGCCCCACTTGCACTGCTGTCCTCCAGCATACTTCCCAAGTAGTCAATATGCTGTGCCATGGTGTCAGTTCGAGCTGTCTCTTCTTCCAGCAGCAGCCGAAGAGCTGTGACTTCTTCGTCCATTTCCCGAAGACGTGCCTCACAGTGTGCTTCGCTCGCAGCTTTTTCGGCCAGTGCAGCATCTCTCTCCGACGACACGGTCGACACCAGCTGTTCCAAATCTTCCGACGCAGAGAGCCGCGCGGTGCGACGCCGAAACGGAGACCACGAGGACGGCGACGTCGGAGCGCTGCCACCGTTGCTGTGGATGTGGCCAACTTGGCCTTGGAGGCTGCGGCCAAGGCCCTTCTCGCTGATCTCCATCTCCTCCGTATCACGCAAGGAATCACGCACGAGACTGCCAGCCTTCTGCCAACGTTGAACGACCTCGTCATTTGGCCGTGACCTCGTCAGCTGTGCTTGCAATCGTCGACATTCCTCTTCCAACTTTTGGTTCTGTTCCTCTAACATGTTGGCATGTTCTTCTGCCAACCATGCAGCCTCTCGATGCTCCTGCAATGTGATCAATATGCATTCTTATGCACTCAGAATTTCTGGCACGTCTCTCTCAATCTTGAAATTTCTCCAATGGCATTCCCAAAAAATCATGGACTTTTGCAGCAGTCTGAAGTTCGGGAAACTTTCAGCGGTTGGTACTGCAAATGTCCCAATGGAACATCGCCAAATGATCGGAGATCTAATCTCCAAACAGGACGTTTACCAACCCATGACTTTCACCCCATCATCATTTATCATCCCATAATCTCCTGTTAAACAGGAGATCTGAAAAATCCCGTGCTATATCATCCCATGATATCATCCCATAATATTTTGATGATCAATCTCAATCTCCCCATCATTTAATCATGCCAGGTTTGCCATTTGCCGATATTTGCAGCTGGTTGATTACTGCCATACGGGATGATCGGATAGGATAATCATCGGATGAGAGAATCCCCATATTTTGTGAAAACATACTATGGGATTAATATGGGACATAGATTATAATCCTATTGTCAAAGATTGTGGGGATAAAATGCCAAATGTGTTTTCAGATTATGTGATAATCAGATAATAGTCCCATCATATCATCCGTTTTTTTCATCTCCAAATTTTCTGAACATGATCATCTGATTATCATCTGATTATCATCTGATTATCATCTGATTAATATCCCATAAAATCCCATAATAATCGGATATTGTTTCTCCTGCTCATTTTTTTCGCAGCGCTTCAGCCTCTGTTGCATCTGTGCCACGTTGGGCTCCTCGAGCAAGAAAAAGAACAGCGAAAACAGGTCGGTTTTCAGAAACGAAAATGTCAAGCCAGAAACGCGAAAAACACCGCTTAATTGATTACTCATATAATAGCATATCATATATATATATATATACATATATATATATACATATATATCATATCATATAAAATGTATATATATATACATATATACATATATAATATCATATATATATAATATCATATATATATACATATATATATATAATATCATATATATACATATATATATATAATATCATATATAATGTGTATATAGATATATACATATATACATATATATATATATACATATATATATGCATAATATATACATATATATATATATTGAATATTTTTATTTACTAACATATTCATATTGAACAAATCTTTAATATTGACTTAATTGTGAATGTGTGGCCCTCTTGTCACTTTCTCTGATTTTGGGAATCTCAATGGACAATCTTGGACTTTAGCCACTGGGATCATAAACCATCCCCAATAGAGGTTTCTTGTATTACCGGGGATACCTGGGTATACAATATCCATTTAGTAATATATATATATATATATCGATCTTTAATCATATCTATTTAATAATATATATAATATCTATTTGGGATTATGTAAAAGTACCAGGCGTTTGACATGGTCGACAGTCCTCGTCAGAGTCCAGTGAGCCACTCAGGCTCAGAAGTCGAGAAGTTCTCGAATAGCCATGGCGCTCCTGGAATGACCATAGTCCATGTCCACACCAAAGTTCTGACGGATGCTCCATAAAAACAGAAGAGACGGAGAAGAGGTGTACGAAAAAATATCAGGTAACACAGAAAACGTGAACATACGTGAAGAGAATTGAAGAGAGAAAGAAGTGGAGAAAGCACAGAAAGGTAAGTTTAAGAATGATTGTAAATATATAATCTGCCGAATATACAAGAATGTCCATTGCACACATTCCACGAACTGAGATGATGCGAATGCTCCTGCGGTTTGGATTTTGTCTCCAGTTCTTGCTCGAGTCGCCTGAGCGATGTGGAGGTAGACGAATCTGTCACGCGTTTCGCCTTTTCAAAACCGCACCTGCACTCCTCTTCCAGCCGGCTCCTTTGCGAAACCTCACCAGCATCAAGAAAACAACACAGAACAAACCCCAAATGATCCAAATGTTATATTATATATGTTATATTATATATGTTATATTACATATATATATATTATATTATATATATTATATTATATATATATATTATTACATACATAATATTACATATATTATATTATATATATTATATTATATATAATTAATATATATATAATTGTATTATATATAGTACTATGTAGATATATATATATATAATATTATTGTATTATTTTTAATAATAATTATTAATTATTATTATTAAATTTACATTCTTCTTCCCTCTTCCCTTGTTGTTCTTCTTCCCTTTCCCTCTCTCTTTTCTCCTCTCTTATCTTCTCATTCTCTTCCATTCTCCTCTCTTCCCTGCTCTTCTCCCTCTCTTTTTTTTCTGTTCTCTTTTATTTTCTTCCTCTTGTCTTCTCTTTTCATTCTCTTCTCTCTTCTCTCTCTCTCCTCTCTTCTCTCTCTCGTGTGGCCCTCTCTCTCTGTTTCTCTCTCTTCTCCTCCTCCCTGCTCTCTCTTCTCTTCTCTCTTCTCTCTCTGCTCTTCTCCCTCTTGTCTCTCTTTGAGTCTCTCTCTTCTCTTTCTCTTCTCTCTTTTCTCTCCTCTCTCTCCCCCTCTCTTTTCCTCTCTCGATGGCCTTCTCGTCTCGTTCCTTCTCCCTCTCTCCTCCCTCCCTCCTCTTCCCTTATCTCTCTCTCTTCGTCTCTCTCCTTCTTCTTCTCCCTCTATTATATATTATTATACATATATATATATATATATATTATTATACATATATATATTATTATACATATATATATATTATTATACATATATATATATATTATTATATGTATATATTATTATATATATTCATTATATATATTAATTATATATTATTATTATATATAAATTATTATATATATAAATTATTATATATATATATTATTATATATATTATTATATATATTATTATATATATTATTATATATATTATTATATATATTATTTTATATATTATTATATATATATTATTATATATATATTATTATATATATATTATTATATATATTATTATATATATATTATTATATATATATTATTATATATATATTATTATATATATATTATTATATATATTATTATATATATATTATTATATATATATCATTGCAACGCATTGTGACAGTTCCAGCCGTTCCAAAGAAATCTGCTATCTGAGACGACTAGACTTCACAGCTTGGTCCAAGTTCAGCGCCTCCGCTGCAACTTTCCGCCCAAGCTCTTGGCGTAGCACCTGTCGCATCTGTCGCCGCTCTCAGTGCCTAGGCCTAAGTTGATCCATGTTGATCCCGTTCCACCATGTTCCAGAATTCCAAGTTCGAGAAAACATGTCAAATGAAAAGACAACACGAAATCTGTGGATTTGAAGCTTCAATATGGTTCATGTTCAGTTGCCTCGAGTTCCTGCTCCAAAGCCTCATTCCTGTACCGAACTTTTGGATGGTCACTTTAACGTGTAAACATGCAGACTACATCAACATCATCAACATATCCGTGTCTTCGAAGTAAGGCACAGAAGCTGTGAGAGGAATGAACCAGGCAAAGAAAGAATCAGAAAACAACAAGATATCAGATATAATCATATATATATACTATATATATATACATATATATACAATATATATATATATACACAATGTATATATATATATGTATATTGTATATATAGGAGAGAGGCTGGGGGTTCCCCGGAAGACGTAGGAACCTTCAGTCTCTCTCTAATAGATATATGCATATTTTGTCGTTCTTGCATACACATGGGGGCGTGGGGGGGGGATGTTAACGTTCATTGCATTGCGTCATCAGAAGATGTTGCAGCGTTTGGCCAAAAGAAAAAAAAAGTTGTGAAAGAACAGAGACGTTCCTTTCTCCCGACTGGAGGCGACAATGTCTATATTGAGTTTAGTGAATATAGGTAAAGGCCAATTGAGAAGACTGGGACAACTCGGTGGACCGACAAGTTGGAACATCGTCATATTTTGTCAGCTTTTTACATTCACAGAAACCCAGGTCTTCAATCAGTGCTGGAAGCATTAAAGTGCCACCGACACAAAGTAAACGGGGCGTGTGCACTTATGAATGCTTCCAAAACGGCTTTGCGGATGTGAAGAGAAAAAAGGCCCATGTGCATTTCGCCCATGGTTCTCTGGTGGATTATGACATGTTTATGTCCATCAAAAGAAACCTGAAATTTCAAAAAACACACAATTCCTATGGGAAAAACAAAAATGATATAAGTTGATGAACTTGAAAAAGACAAAAAGAGATTGAAACAGCGGACAACATATACCAGATATTGGAAGAGCACAAAACACTGTAAAACACAGTGAAAAATGACATTTTTCAAAATGGAACACAATGAATTTCAATTTCCTTCCGGGGAACCCCCAGCCTCTACCCTGTACACATACATACATACATACATACATACATACATACATACATACATACATACATACATACATACATACATACATACATACATACATACATTAATTACATTACATTACATTACATTACATTACATTACATTACATTACATTACATACATACATACATTACATACATACATACATACATACATGCAGTACATACATACATATATATATCACATATATATATACACACTAAATATATATATATACATACTCTATCTATGTATATATATAT
>CAMXCT020000050.1:0-7500 GCA_947184155.2 Cladocopium goreaui | reverse complement strand
TCCATCTAGGCCGTGAAGCGCCACAGCTCCACAAAACGGGCCCATGATTTCTATGAAAATATGGAGGTTTCCATAAATGGGATACCCCATAAATGGATAGTTGAAATAATGGAAAATCCTATTTAAAATGGATGATGACTAGGGGTACCCCCATTTCAGATATTTCAGGAAACCTCCATATCAAGAGATAGCTCAAGATGTAGCTGATATTAATGAAGATCAAGTTTGTTGGTGGAACTTATTAAAAAATTCCAAATAGATGGCACAATGATCTTTCCTTGCAAAACTTGAAGAGCCCCCTTCTTCATTCATTTGGTCAAGTTTTGTCATACATGTCATGTTTTATACGAATCTCCATAAATCTCCCACGATGCACCAGTTAAACTTTCTGTGACTAAAACTCTGTGACGAAATGCCTGAAATGCCTGTCCTTCCTGGTCGCAACAAACCTAGAACCAAGATGCGAGCCTCAAACAGATATATCTTTGAAATTCTTTGAATATCTGTGTACATAATATTTTTGTATATAATATATTTATATATATATAATTTAGTATGATTATTAATATTATTAATCTTATTAATCTTATTAATATTATTAATATTATCTTAAGATATCTCTGCTGGTTTGTTTTCTTTTCATAGTCTCAGAGGTGTCGCCGAGTGCCCTCTCGCCTGCGGCTCTTCAGCCATGGAAATTCAGCTCATTGGCACCAAGCGGCGGCTTCGGGAAACCCGGTTTCGAAAGTTCTAAGATTTACACCCTGGTAAATTAACATAGACCCTGGCAGTCATCGGGGATGGAAGATTAGTTTCCAAAACTAGGCTATTTTCAGGGTCCATGTTAATTTACCAGAGGGTAAAGATTTGAAGATTCTCGTGACTTGAAAAATATGATGTTGAACAGGACATGTGATGAACTTGTGATGAACTTCCAGAGAAAGCCTTCAGACTGTCCAACTGGTGCAGTTCTTTCTGGAAACTTCGTGGAGACCAAGTCGAACGTGCTGTCTTTGACGCTGGAAGGGCACACGGTCACACGGTCACACGGTCACAGCTTGGAATGGTCACACGGTCAGAGTCCAGAATGGTCAACTGAAATTGTCCCTCCCATCATGTCCCATCCAAAACCCCCACCGCTTCGCGTCTTTTTCTGTTCAACGCGTTTCGGTGTTGCACAGGCACCGGCACCATGGATTTATCATGGGTTCTTTGACCTCACTACGCAGCCTGGTGATTTTTAATCCCTGGGCTCTTTAGACAACCGGAAAAGCCATGTTCGAAACAAACCCTATTTGTTTTGACCTATGTTTTGACTCCACAATGCGGCACATAGTATTAACATTCAATAAATACAATATATATATATATATATACATATTGTATTAATGATTCATTCATATATTATTCTATATGATTCTATGTCATTCATTGATATTCTATGTTTCTACTTTTTCACGACAGTTCTTGGCTGTTGCCTTAATCCCAGGCCAGGTCTTGGTCTCAGGTTTTGGTCTCGCCTGTGACCTCGGGAGGTTCCTGGAGACGTGGGCAATACTTTGGGGATTTATTGAGGTTCAATCCTCCCAAGAGCTGAACCTCTGAATTTCCATGGAATCGAATGATCTTTCAGAGTTTCCGAAGTCATGGAAAAATGATGAAAAATGGAAAAAAACACCCCCAGCTTTCATCCATGGATGATGGATTTTCCATGGAAATCCGCCCGCACCGAAGGTGCTGGGGCGTGATCTTCCGGATGGCACTCGTAAAAGGTTACAGGTTTACCTGGGGGGGGGGGCATTTTTCGGCCAAAACCTCCTGTTTTTGATAGGGCGTGACGCTCGCCTTCAAAAAAAACTGTAAAAAACAGTACGGAAGACACCTGTTCGTGAACGCGCCCGTCCAAAATCGGCAAGCGAAAAGTGAAAAAAAAACGTGTTTTTCAACTTTTTGACCTCAATTTTTTGGTTTGCAACATCTTTTTTTGCGGTTCCGCAGGTGGCCTGGCCCGGAGGCGGATTTTGGAGTTTTTGGACCCGTTTTCGGACTGATTTCGTCGTTTTGTGATAGCAGAAACACTGGTTTTTACAGTGTTTTTCTGTTTTCTGCATGCTTGACGGCTAGCTTCAAAACTTCCAACAACCTCGTAAATTACGCTGTTTTATGTTACGGTGTGAATGAAAACATCGTAAATACCAGTGTTTTTTGACGTTGGTTAAAAAAACACTGTAAATTACAGTGTTTTTGGCCACCTGACCCTCAAAAACCATGGTATTTGCAGTGGTTTCTGCTTCTCACCGCGCAAAAACACTGTAAATAACAGCAATTTCGCCGTTTTTTCATGGTGTTCGTTATTTTTTGAACTGCGTTGGTCCGCTATACATGGCTATCAAATTCTTCGCGTGTTTTTTTCCGACAATCAGTACTTTCGGATGTTTTTGGTCTCAATGGCCGACATCATTGGCAGTTACGAGCGGCTGCCCAACGATGCGGTGCGGGCGGTTGCCGTCGCGAAGCGACGTGAATAAACCATATCAATACTATTGGGGTACCCCCTAATTCATTCATTCATTTTTTGGATCATTTTTGAGATCAAAAAAAATTGGGAATTCCCCCTCTGGAAATCAACATATTGGATGATAAAACTTGGATCAACCCAAAGCACTTTGAGCAACGAGTTTTCCAACGATGATTCGATGATTCACAATTGAAGAATATTTCAAAGAGTGAACCACAATCGAGCTGGTTTGGGAGATGCAATAGGGCTATAGATGACTTTTTGGGGAAACACACACAAACAAAAAGCCTTTGGATCTCGTTGTATTTTCCATCAAAACTTGCCAAACTTGCCAAAAACACCGTCGACCCAGTCTAGTCCTCCAGCCAGCAGATGAAGTTGCCGTGCTCCCACTGGGAATTTTTTGAAAGGCCTATCAGACATGTCATAACATGTCATAACCCGATCGGAGGGACCGAAAAATCAACAGCCAACAGCAGCACGACCGGATGACCCGTGACCGTCCGTGACCGGGTGACATCGGGTGACCCGAAAAACCGGACCTTTGGCGGTAACTGCTACCCCAACTCCATGCTGTCGGCCACTGTCCCACTGACCTGGGAGGAAAGGTTTGAACCTTCCTGAAACACGAAGAAACACATAGAAAACCATAGCAAACCATAGAAATCATAGAACACCTGAAATTCAAAAGAAGAAAGAGACACTTTTTTTGTGTAGGCATCCTCCGTTTTCCACCCGTTTCCCACCTGTGTAGGATCGTCCATCAGGCCAAGAAAGCTTGCCTTCTCCATGCTTCTTGCCTGGCATCGATGGCGCCATCGGCCATCGGCGCCATGGATTCAACGACACCAACGAGACGGCGAGGCCATCTCTGAACTGGCCCTCATAGCATCGCCCATCTGTCCACTTCATGGTGCCATATGGACCCATATGATTCCTGCGGCATCAGGTCATTGTGTCATGGTCATGCATATGTATATGTATATATATATATATGTACGAATGATAAGGAAAAGATCTTTGGCCGCAATGCAAATAGTGCAAATTGGATAACGTATAATGCAAAACATGATGAAACATAATGTAAATATGGATAAATATGGTGTTCTTCCTGGAATTCATTTATAATATAATGATATTAATATAACTCAGCAAGAAAAAAGTGTCTGACAAAAGTCATCAGTGTTCACTCAGCTTGCGTAGCAGCAAAAATTTGGCCACGTCCAACTCCGTCCTTCGCCATTGCCCGGTATAGGAACGGCCATCACTCCACTGATATTGGCCTTCTCCATGCATATCGTTGGCATCAAAGTCACCCTAGCGACGGCGACTCGTGGCGATCGCTGTCGAATCTTCGAAATGTCGAAATCTCAGTTTTCGCATAGTTGACAACAGTTAAGTCACGATCCGATATCACATAAAATTACCCATAGGATCCATGGTGCTGGTATATAATGGTATATATATATACTAACATAAAGGGGGTATACATGGATCCTATGGGTTATGATACATCACAATTAACAGTGATCACATCGCTTTCAACAAACACATCGTTTAGTTTCCGCTGTCTGTCCTCATAGGATCCACCAGTGTTCCAGGTGAATTTGCCCTTGCCACTCTTGTCGCCATTCTTGAACTGGCCCTGCGGCACTGCATGTTCGGATTACCGGGGTCGAGCTGCTAGGTCTAGCTGCTTCTGAATAACAATAGATATTCACTATGATATAAAATGATATAATATAAAGGGTAAGAAAAATACTATAAGACTATAAATGACTATAAGATACTATAAGTATAGTGAACACATAGAGAAACGTCCAAAAGAAATCAGTGCTATCATCCTTTGTGTCGCCTCAAAGACAGAGCCATCGACCAGTTTCTCTATTCCATGGCCATCTTGCACCTAGCGCATCAAGATGCATCAAGTCTTCGCATGGATAAAACATGGTTTGTCTTCTGCAACATGTGAGTCGCTCAGCTCCAAAAAATAAACGGGCCTCCATTTTCCACTGGCCTTCATAGGTGGAACCATTGCTGTAGGTGTACCTTGGAACATCTGGGAACCATCCAGTAGAACATCTTAGAAATGCAACCAAAAAACATGCAGACTTGATGAAAACATATGAAAACCAAGCACAAAATCAGGTGCCTTTGAAAGACACCCGAGACTTAGAAAGACGTGTTTGAAGATGTAACAAGTACAACAATCATCAACAATCATCAACAATCATCAACGATCTGGAGCTTGAAATCTGGGCCCCAGCTTTCCAACGCCGTGCTTTCGATCAGATTCGAACTGGCCCTCGTATTTGGAGCCGTCTGCAAAGGTCAATTTGCCCTGGCAGCTCACGTCGCATAGGGTGCAAACAAAACCCGGAAAAACCAGGTCGGCATCAGGATGATGGTGTTCCAAATAGGGTGAATGGATGATGAATGGATGACAAGATGAAGATCAAGATGAAGATCAAGACGAAGGTCAAGATGAAGGTCAAGATGAAGATCAAGATGAAGATCAAGATGAAGATCAAGATGAAGATCAAGATGAAGATCAAGATGAAGGTCAAGATGAAGGTCAAGATGAAGATCAAGATGAAGGTCAAGATGAAGATCAAGATGGAGATCAAGATGAAGATCAAGATGAAGATCAAGATGAAGGTCAAGATGAAGGTCAAGATGAAAATCAAGATGAAGATCAAGATGAAGATCAAGATGAAGATCAAGATGAAGATCAAGATGAAGGTCAAGATGAAGGTCAAGATGAAGATCAAGATAAAGATCAAGATGAAGATCAAGATGAAGATCAAGATGAAGATCAAGATGAAGATCAAGATGAAGGTCAAGATGAAGGTCAAGATGAAGATCAAGATGAAAGATCAAGATGAAGGTCAAGATGAAGATCAAGATGAAGATCAAGATGAAGGTCAAGATGAAGGTCAAGATGAAGGTCAAGATGAAGGTCAAGATGAAGATCAAGATGAAGGTCAAGATGAAGATCAAGGTGAAGGTCAAGATGAAGGTCAAGATGAAGGTCAAGATGAAGGTCAAGATGAAGGTCAAGATGAAGGTCAAGATGAAGGTCAAGATGAAGATCAAGATGAAGATCAAGGTGAAGGTCAAGGTGAAGGTCAAGGTGAAAGTCAAGATGAAGATCAAGATGAAGATCAAGATGAAGATCAAGATGAAGATCAAGATGAAGATCAAGATGAAGATCAAGATGAAGATCAAGATGAAGATCAAGATGAAGGTCAAGATGAAGGTCAAGATGAAGATCAAGATGAAGATCAAGATGAAGGTCAAGATGAAGATCAAGATGAAGATCAAGATGAAGGTCAAGATGAAGGTCAAGATGAAGGTCAAGATGAAGGTCAAGATGAAGGTCAAGATGAAGGTCAAGATGAAGATCAAGATGAAGGTCAAGATGAAGGTCAAGATGAAGATCAAGATGAAGGTCAAGATGAAGGTCAAGATGAAGGTCAAGATGAAGGTCAAGATGAAGGTCAAGATGAAGATCAAGATGAAGGTCAAGGTGAAGGTCAAGATGAAGGTCAAGGTGAAGGTCAAGGTGAAGGTCAAGATGAAAATCAAGATGAAGATCAAGATGAAGATCAAGATGAAGATCAAGATGAAGATCAAGATGAAGATCAAGATGAAGATCAAGATGAAGGTCAAGATGAAGGTCAAGATGAAGATCAAGATGAAGATCAAGATGAAGGTGATGATGATGAGGTGGACGACGAGGAGGATTAGTATCGTGAGAATTGTGAAGAGCATCATGACAATGAGCACCAGTGGACTTCGAACACCCAAAAAATGACAAGAAGAATGGAGGGTGTGGGAAGTTGAAATTTCCAGCAAATACCGCGTCAAGGTCTTCAGGGTTGTTTTTCAAGGACGCAAAAAGTGGACCGGCACATTTCAGCTAGCCCACGGGCCAAAACCTTCATTTTGCATAAGTTTGCCGTGTTTTGCCTAAGCGTTCAATTGTACGTTCGAATTATCAGCTACGAGAAATTTCTGCTACACCACGGCAAGGTGAAGCTGTCCAAGTTCGATCCAGAAAGGCTCCGTTGGGCACAAACTCAGGGGTTTCGACCTGCCCGTGCTTGCCTTCCCCTCGCCATTGTCCTTCCTGAGGTTGATTCTGAAAGGCCAAACATGGCCAAAGTATGCCAAAGTGTTCAAACATCAAATATCTTCAAACTAGCTGTCATATCTCCGATATCTCGTCATCTTGTAGTTGAAATACGTTGAAATGTTTTTGACGTCCTTTCATGAACTTTCATGAACTTTCATGAACTTTCATGAACTTTCATGAACTAACAAAACATGCTGTTTTTCAAGCATTTCCATATGTTAAAATCCGCCGACCCCGGCCTTGGCCAAGGCAGGGGCGGCGCCTGGGACCACCGCAGGTGTGGAACTTCTCCTTAGCTTTCCAAGGCCACTTGCCAGCCCTTAAAAGCCATCGCTTAAACATTCCCTTGGCATGCTTCATCCTGCAGCCAACAGGCACCCCAAGGCGACACATCAATGTCTTCTTTCTCCTTATGGGCGTCCAAGCCTGCCCTTTGCCACGTCCTGGGGGTCCAAGCCTGCCGTTTGCCATGCTGCATCCTGCAGCCAACAGGCACCCCAAGGCCACACCACACATCAATGTCTTCTTTTGGGCGTCCAAGCCTGCCGTTTGCCAGCCCTTAAACGCTTAAAAACCCTCCAAACGCTTAAAACCCTTAAAACCCTTACAACCCGTCATGGGGGGTCCAAGCCTGCCGTTTGCCAGGCCTTAAACACAAGGGAACCTTGGCATGCTTCATCCTGCGGCCAACAGGCACTCCAAGGCCACACATCAATGTCTTCTTATAGGCGTCCAAGCCTGCCGTTTGCCAGCCCTTAAAAGCTTAAAACCCTTAAAAACCCTCCAAACGCTTAAAACCCTTATTACAACCCGTCATGGGGGTCCAAGCCTGCCGTTTGCCAGG
>CAMXCT020000049.1:149772-314729 GCA_947184155.2 Cladocopium goreaui | reverse complement strand
TCAGGTGCATGTTCTTGATCTGAGGAGCTAGGAGAAACCATATTGCTGAAATATTGCTGAAAATCATATGGTCGGTGTTTTCTGAACCAGCTGCGAGGCGGTGCCTTATGTTTGTTGGCTTATGTTATCCCCATGAACTATAGGTTAGTATGTATCATAAAGCCTGGCTGGCCTAGCTATTGGAGTTATGTCTACCAACTTAGCCATTCCAAACTGGGACACTGCAGGTCAAAGATGGCTCAGTATGGTAAATATAGGTAAATCATCGAATTAAATGGAAGATTACCCATGAAAGTACATGGCTTTCCTTTTAAAGCCTCCATTTCGTTCGAGGGTTTCCCATCCATCTCCGGCGTTTTGTCAAACCGCCGTCGACCAAACGCAGGGATGACTTGCGGCCGCGCAGCGCCCCCTCCTTGCGGCGGAAGGCTGGGGAAGAGTAACCCTGGTGATCCGAAGTGCCCAATTCCTAGGGTTATTCCATGTTTTTCATTGGCTTAAGTCAGATGACTCAGATGACCATCCTCCAAATTCTGGATTCGGATAAGGCTTAGATTTGTTGTGATTTAAGGTGAATTCATGATGGCCTAATGGTGATTTAATATTTAGTTGGACTTAATGGGATTGGAAAGGCATCCCATCCTTATATCAATGGAATGCTTTCTAAAGATGATGAAGCCACCAATGAGTTTGAAGCCCAACCTTCAACAGAACACGTCCCAGAAACCATGGTGTATGGGAACGGCGGATGTGATCAAGCCAACAACTAACTTTTGATAATTGTCTTTGACACTTGAATAGAATTTTGGTAAATCAGTGGAGTATCATTGGAAGAGAATTGGAATATGGAAGCTAATTCGACTATAAATGAATAAGAAGTGCGATACACCAGCAAATTAGGAAACCGATATGGCAAATTGCAAAATCACCATGAAGGTAGATCATTCCAACGTTTCATCTATATCTACACTCGCACACTAGACACGTGTAATTTCTGGAGAAGGGCAACCAGGCAGGTTGGTTCGGTTGATTCCTGGCTGGGTGACTGGAACCAGTCTGGAGGGTCATGAGATTGAAGATAGGGTGAAGAGGCGGTGTGAAAAATGACTGGTTGGTGGTTTGGAACATGAATTTTATGATTTTCCATATATGGGGAATAATCATCCCAACTGACGAACTCACATTTTTCAGAGGGGTAGGTATACCACCAACCAGATGAAATTGAGTATGCTTGCGAACATTTGAGTCGGCAACACGCAGTCAGATAGATACCACGTTTCAGCCAGAGGACGGGATTCGGAACCCGTGTCAATGTGCCAAGGAAGAAATCAACAGCCTTTGGGCAGCGCCAAATCATGTTTTGGGTGTTTCCATCCTTGTGATTTCAAATTATGTTTGGTATCTGCACTGTGATCCATTTGTTTAATTCTTTACTTTGTCCAGCAAATATAATACAAGGAAGTTTAGACAATATCAGCAGAGATGGGAAGAGTGAGAGAAGAGAGGAAGAAGTGTGTGTGGTTCGAAATCGGATTGTTATATAGTTTACTGGAGAGTAAAAGATATGACAAAGAAAAAATGGTAGAAACAGCTGTATGTATTTACCAACAAAGACTGGAGTTGAGGATGGATTTTGCGAACATTCATTGGGGTTTCATTATATAATCCAGTTTGAATTGCAGGTAAGCCCCATCTACTGATCTGGAAGGACAGAAACCATCCATGGTTCAATCTTGGATAGCGACGATCTCTTTTGCCATATATAAATGGACAGACATGCTTACGAACAGATAATATCTTTTTGCGGGGTATCAAAGCATGGCCATAATCCATATCCTTTTTTTGGGGGGGATGAGACCCCTCAATCAACAATGTTTCTTTCTGCATGAGTTGTATATCTTTCTGTTGCGTGTTGACTCCGCATTTCGGGTTCTCGGAGTCCCCAAATAGATCATAAAGTTTGGACACTGTAGCGTTTTGCATCTCATCTGCAGCATCCATCCGACTCCTATGCCCCAAAAAAATGCTTTTTGGTTAGCTGAATCTGCCCATTCTTGTCAATCTGAATAACCCCATTTAGAATCCTGATGTTTTGCTCACAAAACCCCATGTTCGAAGCTCTTTTTGTAACCACCATGTTGCTTTATCAACTCCCAGTTTTTTCTTATCATATCCTCATGTTGTTTTTCTAAAGAAAATCCCAGGAAAAAAAAACAACAACAGAAAGCTGTCAGGTAAACCGTGACAAGAACCCCTTCATCGAATATGACGCCAGAGAGAAGAGATTGAACCAGGCGCTCGGGATAGCCTGGGATGCCTCGGTTGATGATTGCTTCGGGGTTGTACCCAATACATGGGGATATAATCTGATAAATGATGATTGCATGATGATTAGTTCTGAGGTTATACTATACTATCCGTGGTTGTGTTGAATATATCTTATATATATATTACACTGAGGATTATCGCAATCCATGAACTGTGAAATCCGTTCTTAACCAGCCAGCATAAAGAGACAACAAAGGGTTTTGAACACTGCTTCCAACTTCCAATCCTAAAACACTCATGTGAATTAAAGTTGTTCTATCTTTTGGGCTCGAAGAGAATCCATAATCCAGTCAAACAATCTTGTATGATCCCTATCCATCAACCATGGATATTGATTAGGCAATATCCTATACTTTTTCAATGATGTTCCCGCCCAGATGTGGATTCATTGCGAAATTTCCCTGGACTTAAGCAACAACAATGGGAACACAACCAAGCATCATACGGCCATAAAAATGTGTATATTTCCCCCTTGATAATGTCGAGAGGAAAATTGAGAGGATTCGTTAGCAATCTTCTGCAAAAATGTTTTTTTCATCGGTGATATTGACCAAAAAAAAGGATTGGTAAACCATCCCCCAATTTTGCAATGTTTATTGGTGGTATAGTATAGAGCATCAAAATATGGGTGGTTTATTATTGCGTTACCATGTTTTGCCCTCAAAATGGGCTTAACTTCATCAACAAAAAAGTGGAGTTAGAACGAGGAAAAGTGGAATTTCCCGGAAAATGGATGGTTTCAACTACCAGATATACATTGGATTGGAGCCATGCCTGGAGGATCATCCCAAGAATCGTAAGTGGTTCGCAAACACCGTTGGCGTCTCCCCAATTATACATGGGATGAGTTTGGTTCCCAGGGAAATCCACCCGTGACGATTCTTGAAGGATCCTCACACTTCTCCCTGCAATCCCTCATGATATTCTCACTTTTGGTGAAAAAAATGATTCAAAGTCAAAATCAATCTACTTGCTGGTTTCAGCCTTTTTGTGCATAAGTTTTCCATAGTTTTCCCCGAAATCCAGGAGAATGATTCCCATCCACTCATCTTTTTTTCCACTGCTCAGGAGAGGAAATGGTTGCAGGAGGCCAGCGGCTTCATGGTACCTTGGCAGCCTGGGAATTTCGATGTTTTTCTGTTGGGATCATCTATATCACTGGATTGGTTGAAGGATTTAGCGGGAAAATCTTCACTGGAAACCATTGTTTTTCCCATCAAATATCGAGATTTCCAGTTAAAATTGCCCCTTAAACCAATCCAGTGACTATGCAGTAACCCCCAAAATGTTCACTAGTTGGGGGTTTACTCAAATGGCGGTATCCCGAAATCATCCGGGAGCCCCCAAGAAACAGTGGGATTTTGAAGCTGTTCGATCTTTTTGGGGGTTACTATAATCTATAAAAATCTATAACATCCTGATCTTGTTTCACATCTACTCCGGTATAGTTCCGAGCATTGGTTCAATAGCTATAACATGCGAAAGATCATCCATAGCGAAAGATCAAGAAAATGGTATCATCTATGTCACCCTGAATTTCTGTGTGTCTTTAAAATCCACCATCAGAAATTGCGATTTTACAATTAAAGATGTTGGATACGATAGGCATGTAACAGCTGTAACCACTAAACTGGTTGGTCTTTGCTGGATGTTTGCATCTAGTGAATCACATGACGTCCCGGCGACGCCACTTTTCCAGGATTGTTCTCAAGGGGATATGCTCCAATCAACTTGTTTTCAGCTTGGCGAATTACTTTCGTTTGAGGACACCGGAGATAATTCTGCCACAATTCAGCCAAAGGAAAGTGGGTTAACCCATGGGGTCTTCGAGGAAATTGTTGCTGAATCCTACATTTACGAGAAAACTTAGACCAGGAACTGGATAAATCGGCCTGTACTCCAAGTTTTGCTTAGCGCACAAAAAAAAACAGAATCCAAGGCTTTATTCCTTGGGTGTTGATACACAAACCATCCAACCTTCACGAACACGTCTGCTGGTACATCTGTGTATATTCATGGCTAGTTGATATATCCTGAAATGGAAGTCTGGAAATGACCAATCAGGCAGACATCCATATTTCCGGACAGGAAATAACTGTCGAGCTCTCTGCAAAGGGGGGAATGTACCCAAAACTGTAGTACAAGCCCAAGTCGACTGTTCGAATTGGAGTGAAGGGAAAATTTACCGAGCACCCCAATCAATTTCATGGGCATTTCAACCAGGAACAACGTCGCGATGAGTTGCGTTTGGGGGCGCTGATGAATCAGCTGAACATCCGGTGACTGGGCTCAAAAACGTCCTGACGTCATTGGAATGATGGGAATGTAAGGGGTACTCTCTGGTAAACGTTTACAGAACTATGGAAAATAATCATCATTTTCATGGGAAAACTCACTAAAATAGCAATTTTCAATAGCAAACTGTTAGTTTACCAGAGGGTAACTATCCCAAAATAGCCGACCATTTCAAATGACTGGATCATTATCATGTGTCTGAAATGACTTCCCATGTTACGTGGTGAAAAATCGGAAAACTAACATCGGACCTCAATGACTTTGGGGTCTGGAAGCTGGTGTTCTGGAGAAATTGGAATCCGTGGTCGTTTTGCACACAAGATCTTGGTCATCTGTTGTACAATGGTGGTTATTGTTAGTACCAAAAATTGTGAAAGAGGTGATATGTCAAGCTACATATCCATATCATTCCTTATCCATATGGGTTTGTCTGCAAATACAGTACTCCCAATTCCAATGGATTATGAATGATTGATTATCTCAATCCTCATGAAAAAAAAACATGTTTTTCCATTTTCAGTTTACGCAGAGACAGATTTTCCCCAGGAGCGACGGTGATGATCGTCTCTATGAGACTCTCGGTTCGGCTCGAGGTCCACCTGGAAATGCTGGGAGCCCCCTAAATCCAGCCAGGTTTGCATCAGTTTTCCCATCCAAAAATTGGGATCATCTTAGACAAAGGGCAAAATCGCCGCATCTTGGCGCTTAGATCTCGAAATCCCGCAGTTCGCCCCTCCTCCGCTCATCCCTATGGATCCTCAAGAGAACAAGCGGCGATCGGACTGGTGGTCATCTGCGCTCGTCCATTTTTGAACATTGTGATAGCATGGCATATCTTGGAGAATGTCAACCCCGGAATAACAACCCCCCGGGGCTGTTGATAGGGGGTACCATTTTAGTAGATGACATCACTCTTTGGGAGGAGACCCCCCGATTGATGAACCAGGGTTGACATGGGGGATTGGCAAAGGTGGCGCAAAAAATGTTTACAACCTCAAGCAACTGCAGCATGCGTTCTCAAAGAGTTCATGAATGGTTTTAGGGCCAAAAGTTGGCTTACAGGAGTCGGAAGTGCTTCATACCCATAGTCAGAGATCCAAGCTTTCAATGAGGTATCCCAAGGACTCAGGGAAATGCCATCTGCGCTATGATTGATCACTTGCTGCCTTGGATGAACTTTGATGTTCCTTGGAAGCCCAAGCCCCGCTTCAACATGAGCTACTGCGAAGCGAACAGAAGTGGAAATGGCCTCGCATTAGCAGTGACTTGAGATTTTGGCATGGCCTATCCCAATCCCACTCAGTTTCACAAGATGTTTTGCCTAACATAACTTGCGGAATCACGAATATGGCGATGGAAAACCTCATGCGGAATCATCCATGTTAGGTCTTCATCCCCCCAAAATGGATCTTCATCCCCAAAAGAGATACCCTCTGGTTATTTAACATGGGCATGGAAAATGGCCCATTTATAGATGGTTTACCTATTAAACATGGTGATTTTCCATGGCTATGTTAAATAACCAGATGGTCAAACATCAATGGGTATTGACCAACTCGCAAGAACAATAAGCCAGAGGCTTTCCCCAGTCGAAACTGAGGAATCGAACCTTTTATGGACCTCACTCTGTGGCCATGAAAGCCAGACAAAGGACACCTGTGCCTGGCTCTACAGTAACCACATAAAATAAAGTTGCTGGAAATTAGGCTACCAACCAACGATAGTGGGCATAGAATAGTAGGAATGTTTAATGGAAATCACATGATATGTATATATATATGTGTGTGCATACATACATATATATATACATATACATATTTATATACATATTATACTATATATATATTTATATATATATATACATAATATACAAATGTGGATGAATTTGATCATGACCTCACGCCATTTTCCTCACTGAAAATGATTGTGAACTTCAGGGGAATCCCCACATGGCCGCGGGTTCCAGAGATTTTTCAGGTTAGTGAACTACGATTCAGCCAGATAAAGTGAGAACCATTGGGAAACCCTTGGGAAACCCTTGGAAAACCCTTGGGAAACCCCTCAAAAAAATTAAAAAAAAATGGGGATTGGAAAACCACCTGAAAAACAGCGCTTCTTTTCCTGTATTGGGTAAAATCCTTGTCTTTCACCCAATGCTTGGTGAAGTCACCGGAGGTAGACATCGCCGTTGTGATCGAAAAATGTCACCAGGCTGTTGAAGTTTAGCATGGTCTAAAGATGTAACGTATGGTAAATCCCCCAAGTAACATGTGATCTTCATCCCACCAAAATCCTCCAGGGTAAACACCATGGTCTATATGGTCTAAAAACCGTGGGTGTTCCATGAAAAACCAGTCTGAATCTTGCTTTGACTTAGTGAAGCAGTGCCCTCCTAGGGAGGATCGATTCGGGGAGTCATGACTCCAGCACCTCGGGAAAAACGAACCTCAGTTGACCCAAACTGAGATTCTCCTCTGAATTTTCCCAGTTTAACCAGAGTGATTACACAAAAGTTCATACACATACAGCGAAAACTATGTTCAAATCAGTTCTACATGCCGCCTTTTTTTATTGCTGTTCACATGGCGGAAACATACTATGTTCAACCTAGTGCAATGTATGGACGCCCGTGTGTTTCCCACGTACCACGCTTTCCACTTGATTTTTTTAATCGGGGATTGACCCGATGTTTGGGCAATGTTGTTGGGGAAAATGAAGATCAGCAATCGAAAAGATCTTCCCTACGTGTTCAAAAAAGAAGCCACGTGTCCTTAAATTTATAGTCAATTATTCATTGATATCTCCTATGGTTGCTGCTTCAATATTATTCTGTTTGAATCCCCGTTTTTTGGGTTACAAACACCATGTTTATTGCTTTCACTCCATTAAATGACCATGTTTGTTGGTGAATTCCCATCAAAACATCATTTTTTAATGCTTAAATCCCATGAAACCTCATTTTCGATGGTTAAATCCGTTCATTTGTTCTGTCCCCTGGCGTTCGTATGCGCAGGGCTCGTGCGGGCAAGATGGAACCGCCCAAGGTGGAACCTCCTAAGGAGGCGGGAGAAACATCCAGCCCACTCCCAGCGATTTTGAACAGGGGTACAAGGTGACTTGACCCATCCCCATGTTAGGTTTTTGGGGGTATATATATATACACACACCCTCTGTTAAACATACAAAAAGCTATTGAACATTGGCATTTATAGTTGATGTTCCCATTAAGAATGGTGATGTTCCATAGCTATGTTAAATTACCAGAGGGTATATATATAATTATATATATATGCAATGCCATATATAGTAATGCCATATATTAATGCAATACTTGACGCCATATATCTATGCAATGCCATGCAATGTAATAGGCAATGCAAAGTATTGCAATTTTGCAGGTTGTGTTGTGCAATATGTGTGTGTAATTGGAATGTAATGCAAGGTAGTGTACTTTAACGTTGTCATGTCTTGTCCTGCGTTATGTTGGGTAATGTTGTGTTGTGTTGAGTAAAGTCTGTTATGTACCGTAGCGTACTGCAATGCAATGTAAATGTAATGTAATGTAATGCAATGTATATGGGTACTGTAATCGTCGAGCTATTTGTAGCCATATTAGTCTATCTATCTGTCTGTTTTTACATATACGCAAGCAATAGGTCACTGTCGGGCTAGGAACTGGAATCATGACGGAGCCATCTGGGCTAAAGCAAGCCGTATCTTGGTTTCAAGGGACCCGCCCAAGATTTCAAGTCAGAACCTTTTGAAGGTGTTGGTCGTGGTTCATAACTGAAGAAAATACAGCCTTATTTGATCTTATTTGCCTACAAGGTACGACGCTCGGGAATCAAACAACGGTTAGCCGCATTCTCATTCATTCTATCACCGTGTTTTGTTGGACAAAAGAAAGACATTTTGCCAGCAAGCAAGCAAACCGGGCAGTCGAAAATCACAAATTCTTCAAGGGGAAACTAGAGAAACATGATAGAAACATCACCTGGAGCTCTCCAAGAATAGGGGGATCTCCCAGTCACCATGCATTTCAATACCAAGTCATGGTCATCCGTGACTTGGGTATGACTAAGGGCCCCATGACGAAACGGAAACCTCCATATATCACTCATATATCTACAGTCAATGGGATTTAGATGGGATTTAGATGGGATTCTAACCACAGTATGTACAACCTATTTTAGGAAACCTGCATTTCAGCGAATCAACCTTTTTGCTGAGTAATCTATCGATGTTTTCTCTGCGCCATGTGGTTTTGTGCCAGGTGCAGGTACACGGGCGTCGCACTCCCAAGGACCTTGGCGATCTACTGGGGTTCTTTTTTTAAGTCGCACCTAAATTGAACCTCTTCTAGCTTTCTGGGGGGGTACTATATGCTAAAGAGCTCAAGATAGGTTTACAGGATATCTGAGAGCAGGCATGGTAAAGAACTATTCGTTGTTGTGTTTCAGCAGCAAAGATTGCATATTTCAGTGATGCTCAAGCACGTCTACTGAATTCGCACCAGCTTTTTTCATGGTTGGTTGGCCACTCCCCCAAGCGTGTTCGAGTTGAGGTGCCGGTTCTTCACTGTAAGAGAACACGAAAAAAATCAGGAACAGGATCTTCAAAATCCCAGGGAGATTGTCTATGGCCGCTTCTGGTTTAGAAAAGATCCTACCCTCTGGTAAACTAACATAGCTATGGACAATCACCATGCTATTAATGGGTAGATCAACTATTTCTATGGCCATTTTCAATAGCAAACTGTTAAATTACCAGAGGGTAATCATGTTTAAGATCTAATGATTTCTACAATTATTAGATTCATCAAGGCCAACTGAGCTACTTCGAAGGGTTGGTAGGTAGTTTGAAAACTAAAAATGCGAAACACATGTGAAAAAACTGTGTTTTAAACATGCATTATTTTTGACATGTGAAAAATGTATTTGTTTAAGCAATTTGAAGCTTTGTTCTCTTTTCCTTCTGCATTTGATTTTATGTTTTTGCTCCTGGCAGTCATTGCTTTGCTATAGATATGATATATTATATAAACAGGTCTGCGATCTACACAGTCCACTTCCGATTGATTTGAACTGCTCCCCTGGGATTTTCAACCTGCAGAAGTTGGGCAGGCAGCAAAGTAACTGCAGCAAAACTCGACCCCAAAAAATCAAAGCTCCACCTTCCCAACTGGATGTTCAAATGTTTTTTTTTCGCATTTTTTCACGTTTTTCCAAGTGCATTTTCAAAACGCATTTTTCATTGTTTCCAAGCGCATGTTCAAAATGTCTTTTCTTTTTTTCACATTTCTTCACATGATTGTGAAAAATGTGAAAAAACATGCGAAAAAAAGTGGTTTAGAAATGCGCTTGGAGAAAAATGTGAAAAACATGCGTTTTAAACATGTGAAAAAATGTGAATAACATGGGAAACATGTGAAAAATGGTAACAAAAGGCAGTTGAAAAGTTCCTGTTTCTTAGCTCCATTGTTCCGTTTTTTCCAGATATAGGTTCTTTTTTCATGTTCCGTTTTAAATTTTAGAATATTAAACTTAAACATTAGGATTCCACATAAGCATATATTCATATTCAATGATTCATGTCAATAGGTTCACAATGAACGTAAACTATTGTTGGTTCAAAATAGGAAAAGTATTAAAACATGTAATTTCCTGTTTTTCAACATGTTTCCACATTTGTTCAGACTTTTTTCACATTTTTCACATGTCTTCACATTGTTGAAATGAATTTTTCACATTTTTTAAAATGCATGTTCCAAATATATGTTTCACATGTTTCGCATTTTGTTCACATATTTTCACATTGTTTTCACATTTGTTTCACATGTTTAATTAATCATTGTTTTCAAGCTTGTAGTTGGAAACGGCCATGATCATATTAGATCTTATATCTAAATGATCCTGACTAGTAGTTAGTAATTAGATCTATGATCCTAATTAATGTAATAATCTAATGTTATATCCGCAATTTCTTTTGGCTCACGATCATGACATTAAGTCTCCGGCGCCCCATGGGGAAAACTCCCCGGGAAACCCCGCGTGATCCTAGGAGCACGCCCATTTGGTGAAACGCCTCGCGCAGGATGGGTTTTTGTTGTTTGAGGACATGATAAATGGGGGGATAAACCATGAGAGTCTATCTTCAAAAAAATAGCTGAAGATTGAAGATAGGATTTGTTCAAGATTTATGCATGACTTATTGGATGATTATGGATGATTATGGATGATTCTGATGATTGTGGCTGATTATGGATGATTATGGATGATTATGGATGATTACTCGATTCAAGAGCGAGGACAGATGATTATAGAAGATTTTGTGATGAAATATGGGGGGATTAACCAAATGTCTTTGATAGATTTATTAAAGATGAATTTTACCAGCAAAATTGGGAGGACCCCTTTGGCAATCTAGTCAGATATTGGCCAATGATTTTAGGAAAAAACAAATGATCATGGGATACCATCAGCCAGCATCACGGATATTCAGAACTAGTCAAAGCGGGACCGGTAGCAACAAACACAAAGACAGCACCAAAGAATGTTGAGTGAGCAACTGAGAACATTGTGTTTTCCTCTTTCAATGTTAGACAAATGGGTACCCCAAGTCCATGGGGGAGTTCTCTTGACCAAACTAGACCATCAGATGGGAGATTTCTTTGGGTCCCATAAATTCTGGGTTGCCTACATAAGCAACTGACAACTTCACAGGTTCTTTACCTATGACTTCAATTGGACCAGTACATGTTCTTGGCTTCTTGGCAAGGACCAATTCCCTGTCATGGACGCATCCCAGACCTAGTAGATGATTAAGAATCCATGTTATCATGGGTTTTTTGTTCTCATTTGTAGCAACTTCCTAAGTTAAGATAGAATTTGTTAAAATCTCTGAACAATAGTGAAGAATTGACGCTTTTCTATTGTCTTTGGGGCGTCGCAGGACTTGAAATCCTCCGTGGGCGAAGAAACGCAACGGAGATGCTTGGCCGATGGTCGGATCACCAAAAACGGGTTGCAGCCGGAGTACCTCCAGTTAGAAGCCATGTACCTGGTTGGTGGTTAACATTTTTTATTGTCCATTTCATATATGGGATGTCATCCTTCCCATTGACGAACTCATATTTTTCAGAGGGGTAGGTATACCACCAACCAGTGTACATATGAGGCTTTCTTGACATGGGGGATCCCCAAAACCATGGGATTCAATACTAAGTCATGCTCTAATGACTTGGATGATTTTGGGGTACCCCCATGACTTAGGAAGCCTCCATATGAGATACCCTGGTGTAAACGTTTACATAGATGTGGTTTACACATGGTTTTCCGTCCGAATGATCGGCAGGCGGCTAGTTGGGAGGTTTCGGGCCCCCACGGGCCGGGTGAAGCCTTTGGGATGGGTATCTGACACTGGTGCATCCACATTTCAATCCTTATCCGTGATCGTTCATGAAATTGGCGTATACCCTACAGGATTATATTTGTCTTGTCTTCCCTGCACAAGTCACACAAGTCATATGACCTGTGTTTCAATAAACACCTCCGCAAATCTTTCGCTGCGGAAAAAAATGGCAGCCATGTTTTTTTCAATTCAGAGGTGCAACATTCCCAAAATACCTTGATCATTGAAGATCATATTGATATACTATCCCATAGGGTCCATGTATGGTATATATGCTAACATTTGGGGTATATTGATGGTACATGTTACCATATATAGCATACATGGATCCTATGGGTATTGCAGATCACCCAAAAATGGTGGACCGTCCTGAAATTTTCCTCCCAGGATTCGTCAAAGAGACGGTGAGGTGCCGATGGGGTCTATGTCTGCCGTTGTTGGCTGATGTTTAATATAATGTACATTAAGATATATATATATAGTACATTGATATACATATATATATATATACTACAAATATACATATATATATACATTAAAAATGATAGATAACATATATACTACAAATTATATAGTACATTAATATACTTAAACCATCAGGATGGTACTACATAGTACATAGATCTGGACAAATTATAACGACCTCACTGTTCTCCCGAAGCCTATACTGATGGTTGCGCTTGGGGTAACTATCCCAAAATAGCTTATATCCCGGATCAGTGAAGTATTATAATGTTCCCAGATATGATTACTTACTGTTATTTTATCAGTGTCACATCATTCCAATGATCAATTGGCTTTTTTTTATTCCAATAATTTGGGGAGAATTTGCTATCCAAGAAACATCATTGCTGGCTATGTTGCTTATCATTCCAATTACCCTCTGGTTATTTAACATAGCCATGGTATAGATGGCCCATTTACAGATGGTTTACCGTTCTTAAAATGGTGGATCTTTCCATGGCAAACTGTTAGTCATAACCAGGTGGTACTAATCCTCATATCAAAAACGCGGCTCGAAACGAAGCCAGAAAATTCGATGATGAAATCGCCGAATCCTCCCATTTTTCCCCGATATCATCGAATCCTCCCATTTTTCCCCGATTTTTCCATGTGGACAATGAGGTTTTTTCGCAGTCAGACTAGTCATTGAATGGGGATCCATGGTGCTGGAATATTTTCCAAGATTTACCCTACAAATCACCCAGTTTTGTAGGTAAATATACCAGCACCATGGAGCATATGGGATTGAATGGGGAAAATGATCATTGACCAATGGTTTTTGGTGCTTTGTCCTATTTTCAGACAAAGCACCAGTGATTGATTACCTGGTTAAACCTGGTTTGTTGTGGATCATCTGGTCAGATGATCATCTTTGCAGCCAATCATGGCCATATGTTTTGAGGTATGGTGGCCATGATTCACCATTTTCAGACACATTTCAGATCCACATAGTCCTTGGGCCATCAAGGATTGGATGAGTTGCCAGTGATGAATGGAACTGTCGATTCGTCATATTTTTCAGAGGGGGTTTTCAACCACCAACCAGATCCCATATAACCATCCATTATCCCATCTATGATCCCATCCATTATTCCATATAATCCCAATATCACCGATAGGGGAATCCCGTTTGGATGTGATTTCACCCAGCAAAAATCTGCTGATTTTCCCACTTTTTTAGCAGGACTTGGGAGGACGAAAAACAGCTCACCGCGTCCTTTGGCCACAGCGGCAGAAGGGGAGGTAACGTTTCTATCTTTTTGGGGATGAGAGCCCAAACAATGTTTAGTGGAAAACCAAGAAAACTGATCTGTTAGTAGCTATTTTGTTTGTTGAGATTTGATTCCAGCTTTTGGGATGGTCCGATTTGTTTAAGTCACCAAGGGTGTTGTGAGGGAAAGGGATGAGCATAAACAGCTGACAATTTATAAGCGTGTATAGATGGTGTGTATATGTAGTATGCAATATGATTATATTATACATGTTGGATACTTTATCTCCTCCAGACCAACCATAAAAACCATAAACTATCTGAGCCGGGACAATTTACCGCACATGGAATTCAATCATCTAGAATCTAGAAGGAGAAGGAATCAAACAATGATCAGGAGTTCATTGGCAAAAGAGCCATGGCTCATGGTTAACTAACAGGGGAGTTCCGAATTGTCTACAAAGATTTGGATAGTAGCAAACACACATTGAGATGCTAAGTTGATATTACCACCATTTGACACTGGAGAATGTAGCCGAGAGTCAAAGGGGAATGGGACTGTCTTCTCACTGGCTCTCATCACCGATGATCAACACTTGTGCTTTTGCTTCAGCACCATGCATCCCATCACAGTAGAGAAATCTTGCTGTATCCCGAAAATGAGACTTGTGGACGTGTGTGGGACATGGGACGTTGGCCCCAGTTGCCATGATTATGCTTGACGATCCTGATGATGGGTTTGGGTTTGGGTTTAGGGCATACCAACCAACCACCAATAATAATAGAAATTTACGAACCACGCAATAGATATATTGATGTTATATATGTATAGTTACCCCCAGGTCGTGCCGCCCAGAGGTTTATCATGACACGAACTCTTTGGTGTTTGTTTGGTGGTTGTTTAGGGTTTGTTTAGGGTTTATCTAGGGTTTCATTTAAGGTGTCTAAGTTTTTTTACCACAGTTTTTACATTTTATGAGATTTTACTTTCAAGGCTTACTGCGGGTTTCATGTCAGATTTAGGTTTAGGGGTTTGGGATTTTGTGTGTCTTGGAAACAAATCTCGTCAGCCATTCGGCCACCGACATCCCAAAATGTATAAAACACTGGCCCTGCAGGGTCAAAACGCACTTCCCCCGGCAGCGCCCCCGTCCTACCCATACTATAAGCCCATAATAGAGATATTGATGTTTATATGTATATATATATATAGTCATCCTGGAGTAGATAGAATCTCTGGAATTTCAAAAAAAAAACGGTCCAAAAAAAACCTATAGATAGAATCCCAAAATGGCTCAAAAATCCGGGTCGATGATTGGTAAAAAAAACGGTCCCTCTAAAATGATTACAAAAGCGGTCATTTAGCTTGTGATTTGGTTGTTTGGGCCTTTGGAATGACCACCAAATGTTGTCATTATGCTGGTGTATTAGGTTCTGGCATGCGAATTTCAGCCCAAAATCTTCCAAAGAAATTGTCACTGTTGCTGGTGGTTCCCAGAAATATAGATCCTTTGGCAATGGTATTCAATAGTCAAATCCAAGAAAGGAATGGGTGTGGGTCAAATTGTCACACCCCAAAATTGATAGATTTTTTAAGATGTGAAATTTTGAAATTGAGCTGGGCCCAAATTTGACCCGTACCCATTTAGCTACAGTGTGCTCACCGGACCTCCTGGAGATTTTGAATTTGGACATCGATCAAAATCGGATACTTTAAAAAGTAATCTGTATAGAATTGGGTGTAATTGGGACAGAAGGTTTTGATCCATCCCCATATTCTTCTATATTCCTTCATATTCTATCTATGGTATCAACCACTGTGCTGACCCCTCCCTACTGCATTCTGCTAACAACGGCAGGTTTCCAAAAACCATTCCATGTGTTGTAGATTCTTTGGCAATGGTATTTTTGGTTCCCGGGATGCCCAAATAGTCAAACCCAATAAAGGAATGGGTGTGAGTCCAAATATCATCCCTTACAAAATTGATAGTTGATTATTTAAGATGTGCAATTTTGTAATTGAGTTGGTGTGCTCACCGGACCTCCTGGAGATTTTGAATTTGGACATCGATCAAAACCAGCTACTTTAAAAAGTAATCTGTATAGAATTGGGTGTAATTGGGACAGAAGGTTTTGATCCATCCCCATATTCTTCTATATTCTTCATATTCTATCTATGGTATCAACCACTGTGCTGACCCCTCCCTACTGCATTCTGCTAACAACGGCAGGTTTCCAAAAACCATTCCATGTGTTGTAGATTCTTTGGCAATGGTATTTTTGGTTCCCGGGATGCCCAAATAGTCAAACCCAATAAAGGAATGGGTGTGAGTCCAAATATCATCCCTACAAAATTGATAATTGATAATTGAAGATGTGCAATTTTGTAATTGAGTTGGTGTGCTCACCGGACCTCCTGGAGATTTTGAATTCGAACGTAGATATAAACTGTTGGATAGTTAAACTCTATATACATGATCATGAACCAACAGTGGTTTTGAATACAGCCCAAAAGGTATTTTCAGAATCCACAAATTATAATACCACTTTGGATAATATATTGATATAGCACATGTTGTTAAATACCACTGGGTATAATCCAATTAAGAAAATTGTCTTTGACAACATGTGATTGTTTTTCCAACCGGGACCTTTTCAGGGATGCTGACAACTCGGCTCCCCCGTAAAGGGAGCATAGCCAAAAAACGTGACGGGATTCCAGAATCCCGTCATCACCCCCCTATGTGGGGGACGCCCCGGAAAGCGACCGAGTGTGCTACTATAGTGTGTAAGGTGCACTCTGTGTGAAATATATGCTTTGTATGTGAATGATATCAAATATGTAGATATAATATGTATGGTGTTTACTATGATTGAAACATATGCTTTATATGTGAATGATATCAAATATGTAAATATAATATGTATGGTTGGATAGTCAAACTCTAGATAGAATATCCTCTAGATCCATGAAAAGACTGAATTTTTAAAGGATGCTTGGAATTAAGCATGTATTTGTGGTGCTCCCTGCCCCTTCCTCCACATCTACCCATCCAAAGTTCATTCTTGGAGCTGTTTGAAAGCAAGCTTTAAAAGGAAAATGGCATTAAAAAAATAGGAATCCGAGATCTCACCATCCAAAGTTGAAATTGCAGGTATTGAAAAGAAACCACAAAAGGAAAATGGGATGAGAAAAGAAGGAATCCACGATCTTACCATTTAAAGTTCAGTCTTGCAGGTTTTTGAAAAGAAAGCCGTGAAAGGAAAAGGAGATGAGAAAAGTACAGAAAAGTAGGAATCCAAGATCGACCATCCAAAGTTCATTTTGTGCTAGTACTGTGCTAGGACAGTTGGGCAAAACTATAGATAGAATATCCTCTAGAACCATGAAAAGACTGAATTTTTAAAGGATGCTTGGAGTTGAGCATGTATTTGTGGTGTTCCCTGCCCCTTCCTCCACATCTACCCATCCAAAGTTCATTCTTGGAGCTGTTTGAAAGCACACTTTAAAAGGAAAATGGCATGAAAAAAGTAGGAATCCAAGATCTTACCATCCAAAGTTGAAATTGCAGGTTTTTGAAAAGAAACCACAAAAGGAAAATGGGATGAGAAAAGAAATAATCCACGATCTTACCATTGAAAGTTCAATCTTGCAGGCTTTTGAATAGAAAGCTGTGAAAAGAAGAGGAGACGAGAAAAATATAGAAAAGTAGGAACCCAAGATCGACCATCCAAAGTTCATTTGTGCTAGTGCTGTGCTAGGACAGTTGGGCAAAACTATAGATAGAATATCCTCTAGAACCATGAAAAGACTGAATGTTTAAAGGATGTTTGGGATTAAGATTAAGCATGTATTTGTGGTGCTCCCTGCCCCTTCCTCCACATCTACCCATCCAAAGTTCATTCTTGGAGCTGTTTGAAAGCAAGCTTTAAAAGGAAAATGGCATTAAAAAAGTAGGAATCCAAGATCTTACCATCCAAAGTTGAAATTGCAGGTTTTTGAAAAGAAAAAACAAAAGGAAAATGGGATGAGAAAAGAAGAAATCCGCGATCTTACCATTCAAAGTTCAGTCTTGCAGGCTTTTGAATAGAAAGCCGTGAAAGGAAAAGATGAGAAAAGTACAGAAAAGTAGGAATCCAAGATCGACCATCCAAAGTTCATTTGTGCTAGTGCTGTGCTAGGACAGTTGGGCAAAACTATAGATAGAATATCCTCTAGAACCATGAAAAGACTGAATTTTTAAAGGATGTTTGGGATTAAGCATGTATTTGTGGTGTTCCCTGCCCCTTCCTCCACATCTACCCATCCAAAGTTCATTCTTGGAGCTGTTTGAAAGCAAGCTTTAAAAGGAAAATGGCATTAAAAAAATAGGAATCCGAGATCTCACCATCCAAAGTTGAAATTGCAGGTTTTTGAAAAGAAACCACAAAAGGAAAATGGGATGAGAAAAGAAGGAATCCACGATCTTGCCATTTAAAGTTCAGTCTTGCAGGTTTTTGAATAGAAAGCTGTGAAAGGAAAAGGAGATGAGAAAAGTATAGAAAAGTAGGAATCCAAGATCGACCATCCAAAGTTCATTTGTGCTAGTGCTGTGCTAGGACAGTTGGGCAAAACTATAGATAGAATATCCTCTAGAACCATGAAAATACTGAATTTTTAAAGGATGCTTGGAGTTGAGCATGTATTTGTGGTGTTCCCTGCCCCTTCCTCCACATCTACCCATCCAAAGTTCATTCTTGGAGCTGTTTGAAAGCAAGCTTTAAAAAGAAAATGGCATTAAAAAAGTAGGAATCCAAGATCTTACCATCCAAAGTTGAAATTGCAGGTTTTTGAAAAGAAGCAACGAAAGGAAAATGGGATGAGAAAAGAAGAAATCCACGATCTTATCATTCAAAGTTCAGTCTTGCAGGTTTTTGAAAAGAAAGCCGTGAAAGGAAAAGGAGATGAGAAAAGTACAGAAAAGTAGGAATCCAAGATCGACCATCCAAAGTTCATTTGTGCTAGTACTGTGCTAGGACAGTTGGGCAAAACTATAGATAGAATATCCTCTAGAACCATGAAAAGACTGAAATTTTTAAGGATGTTTGGGATTAAGTAAGCATGTATTTGTGGTGCTCCCTGCCCCTTCCTCCACATCTACCCATCCAAAGTTCATTCTTGGAGCTGTTTGAAAGCAAACTTTAAAAGGAAAATGACATCTAAAAAGTAAGAATCCAAGATCTTACCATCCAAAGTTGAAATTGCAGGTTTTTGAAAAGAAGCAACGAAAGGAAAATGGGATGAGAAAAGAAGGAATCCACGATCTTACCATTTAAAGTTCAGTCTTGCAGGTTTTTGAATAGAAAGCCGTGAAAGGAAAAGGAGATGAGAAAAGTACAGAAAAGTAGGAATCCAAGATCGACCATCCAAAGTTCATTCGTGCTAGTACTGTGCTAGGACAGTTGGGCAAAAGTATAGATAGAATATCCTCTAGAACCATGAAAAGACTGAATTTTTTAAGGATGTTTGGGATTAAGCATGTATTTGTGGTGCTCCCTGCCCCTTCCTCCACATCTACCCATCCAAAGTTCATTCTTGGAGCTGTTTGAAAGCAAGCTTTAAAAAGAAAATGGCATTAAACAAATAGGAATCCAAGATCTTACCATCCAAAGTTGAAATTGCAGGTTTTGAAAAGAAACCACAAAAGGAAAATGGGATGAGAAAAGAAGGAATCCACGATCTTACCATTTAAAGTTCAGTCTTGCAGGTTTTTGAATAGAAAGCTGTGAAAGGAAAAGGAGATGAGAAAAGTATAGAAAGTAGGAATCCAAGATCGACCATCCAAAGTTCATTTTGGCTAGTGCTGTGCTAGGACAGTTGGGCAAAACTATAGATAGAATATCCTCTAGAACCATGAAAAGACTGAATTTTTAAAGGATGCTTGGAGTTGAGCATGTATTTGTGGTGTTCCCTGCCGCTTCCTCCACATCTACCCATCCAAAGTTCATTCTTGGAGCTGTTTGAAAGCACACTTTAAAAGGAAAATGGCATTAAAAAGTAGGAATCCAGGATCTTACCATCCAAAGTTGAAATTGCAGGTTTTTGAAAAGAAGCAACAAAAGGAAAATGGGATGAGAAAAGAAGAAATCCACGATCTTACCATTCAAAGTTCAGTCTTGCAGGTTTTTGAATAGAAAGCTGTGAAAAGAAAAGGAGACGAGAAAAGTATAGAAAAGTAGGAACCCAAGATCGACCATCCAAAGTTCATTTTTGCTAGTGCTGTGCTAGGACAGTTGGGCAAAACTATAGATAGAATATCCTCTAGAACCATGAAAAGACTGAATGTTTAAAGGATGTTTGGGATTAAGCATGTATTTGTGGTGCTCCCTGCCCCTTCCTCCACATCTACCCATCCAAAGTTCATTCTTGGAGCTGTTTGAAAGCAAGCTTTAAAAAGAAAATGGCATTAAAAAAGTAGGAATCCAAGATCTTACCATCCAAAGTTGAAATTGCAGGTTTTTGAAAAGAAACCACAAAAAGAAAATGGGATGAGAAAAGAAGGAATCCACGATCTTACCATTCAAAGTTCAGTCTTGCAGGTTTTTGAATAGAAAGCCGTGAAAGGAAAAGGAGATGAGAAAAGTACAGAAAAGTAGGAATCCAAGATCGAGCATCCAAAGTTCATTTTGTGCTAGTACTGTGCTAGGACAGTTGGGCAAAACTATAGATAGAATATCCTCTAGAACCATGAAAAGACTGATTTTTTAAAGGATGTTTGGGATTAAGATTAAGCATGTATTGGTGGTGCTCCCTGCCCCTTCCTCCACATCTACCCATCCAAAGTTCATTCTTGGAGCTGTTTGAAAGCAAACTTTAAAAGGAAAATGACATCTAAAAAGTAGGAATCCAAGATCTTACCATCCAAAGTTGAAATTGCAGGTTTTTGAAAAGAAAAAACAAAAGGAAAATGGGATGAGAAAAGAAGGAATCCGCGATCTTACCATTCAAAGTTCAGTCTTGCAGGTTTTTGAATAGAAAGCCGTGAAAGGAAAAGGAGATGAGAAAAGTATAGAAAAGTAGGAATCCAAGATCGACCATCCAAAGTTCATTTTTGCTAGTGCTGTGCTAGGACAGTTGGGCAAAACTATAGATAGAATATCCTCTAGAACAATGAAAAGACTGAATTTTTAAAGGATGCTTGGAATTGAGCATGGATTTGTGGTGTTCCCTGCCCCTTCCTCCACATCTACCCATCCAAAGTTCATTCTTGGAGCTGTTTGAAAGCAAACTTTAAAAGGAAAATGGCATTAAAAAAGTAGGAATCCAAGATCTTACCATCCAAAGTTGAAATTGCAGGTTTTTGAAAAGAAGCAACAAAAAGAAAATGGGATGAGAAAAGAAGGAATCCACGATCTTACCATTCAAAGTTCAGTCTTGCAGGTTTTTGAAAAGAAAGCTGCGAAAGGAAAAGGAGATGAGAAAAGTATAGAAAAGCCATCCAAAGTTCATAATTGAAGGTTTTTGAACGGAAAACTGTGTTTGAAAGGAAGAGTGCATGAGAAAAGTAGGAATAGCTGATCTTACCATCCAAAGTTCATTCTTGCAGCTGTTTGAAAAGGAAACTCGGAAGGAAAATGGAAGGAAAAAAATTGGAATGCACGATCTTACCATCCAAAGTTCATAATTGAAGGTTTTTGAATGGAAAACTGTGACAGGAAAAGGACATGAGAAAAGCAGGAATCAAACTTTGAAAGGAACATGGCATGAGAAAAGCTGGAATCCACGATCTTACCATCCAAAGTTCACAATTACAGATTTTTAAATGGAAAAGTGTGAAAGGAAAAGGAAATGAGAAAAGTAGGAATCTACGTCTACGATCTTACCATCCAAAGTTTATTTTTGCAGCTGTTTGAAAAGGAAAATTTGAAAGAAAAAAATAAATTGGAAGGTTTTGAAAGGGAAAGGAAAATAAAACACATTTTGAGCATCCTGGAGTAGATTTTGGAATATTCTATCTAGGGGGTCCGAATATATAGTTTAGTATTGGGTCAAAAAACCCTGGGTTTTTTCAAAAAAAACGCCCCCTACGAAACTGGATTCTATCTACTCCAGGATGACTATATATGTATATATGTGTAGTTATACTTATATACACACACATATATATATATATTATATTTATTAAATATTATATATTAAATATTATTTTAAATATTATATTTTATGACATGATATTTTATTATATTAAGTTATATTATATTATATTATATTTTATTATATATGTATATATATATATATTACTGTATATTCTATATAGCATTAGGGGGTCATTTTTTTGGATGGTGAACTCCCCATTTTTCGTCGCCGCAATTTCGATCGTTAGGCTGTTGTTGGGCTTCCGCTTCAGCGAGGCTGGGCCTCTTTGGGATCATCCCGTTTCGGTTTGGAGAAGAACTCCGGGAGCAGCGACCAATGGTCAGCTAACTATACAATGTGAGGCCCTCAAGATAGCTAAGTTGGTTTATAAGTCCAATAGCTTTGGTTTATGGTATTTATAACTATAGTTACTGGGGCTTATAAACCAACTTATAACTGGGAGGTCCCTATGTTCATGGATATTTAAAGGGTATCTGGATAAATTAACGACCTCACGTGGCCACGTCAGGGGAATGATCGGATTTGAATTGATGTAATTATTGCAAAGTAGCAGAACATTTCAGGCTAGTGAATGATTATGTGTTTTCCAGATGAACAACTTTGTAAGAATCGCCCAGTGATTTTGCACCTCAGATATAGTGGAAGAGCAATCTATCCAATTGAGTCTTATCTTTAGGTTGGTGTCTCAAACTTGGTTGATTATATTTCAAGTGGTTATATGTGGAGGTTTCCAAAAATGGTGGTACTCCAAATAATTCAAAATTAGACCATTTCGGCATTGATTAGATCAATTTGCACCTCAGGAGCATGTGCAGTCCATCTGTGGTACACTGACGCTAAAATGTCAAACGTTGACCCACAAGTATCCACTTTTTTCGTTGCTTGTATTCCGACATTTCATGGTTACATGATGTTACATGTATGCCATATACCCATATTTATTGATCAGATGCATCACCATTTTGATTGTTGATTTGTGTTTTACTCTCAGCGTACTTGCCCATTGTGTCCTCGAATTTCTCGATTCGGCCAGTCATCAGGCTGTTCATCCGCAGGCAACCTGAGTGGGTAACCCAGCCGGCAAATTGGCCACCCTGTAAGGGAAGGGTCAGTAAATTCATAATTTTGAAGCTTCATGGGATTCAGCTCTGAGAGGTGCGTGTAGATCATGAAGTTTTTTTTCGGATGTTTTATGAGTGGTAGCCAATTGCTGAATATGATACCCTCTGGTAAATTAACATAGACCCTGAAAATAGCCTAGTTTTAATGGACACTAATCTTCCAACCCCTATCTGCCAGGTTCGTCATGTTAATTTACCAGAGGGTACAATATTTGCTATGGTTTCTTGGTGTTTTGAAAAGAAAACATGGAGAAATTCCATCCACCGGCCTATGGAAAAGCCCATGACTCATGGCACAGGGATTGCTGAGGTACAAGAAGTTCAGCTGGGATATTTCAGCTATGGAACATAGCATTTGAATCAACAGCTACATGTTCTGCGCAAATTTGGGGAATGTGGATTTTTATTTGTTTGTGTCGAGTTCTATTTTGATGTAGATGAAAACGGGGTAGCCGGGTAGCCATGTCTTTCCAGCTCTTGAACTTCCCCTTTCGGTTGGAAAACACTGGAGACGGGCCTGGGGCTCACGAATTTTGACCGCCAAGCACTGAACGCCCCTTTCAGTCCCCATTTTCGGCCCAGCCGCCCCTGGTGTTTCAAGATGGAGTGGTGGACAGATGGATTTGCATCGTGTTTTATGTTGTTTTAGTCAGTGAAACCAAAATGGCTACAATGTGGTGCCCCCAAGATAGCTAAGTTGGTTTATAAGCCCCAGTAACTATAGTTATAAATACCATAAACCATAGTTATTGGACTTATAAACCAACTTAGCTATCTTGGGGGCCCCACATTGTATGCAGTCGGTGAAACCACCAGTGCACTGCTTCCACTACATGTTCGATCGTGGGGGTGCGGCCTCTCCAACGTCTCTCCAATGTTTTTCATGCGCGCGGCCAAAAAGAGACGTGCCGAGGTGACACCCAAAATGTTGAGGATACCATGCGGGTGACAATTTCAGGTTGAAACCATCAATGGTGATAGGTCAAACTTTATTTCAGCCATAAAAACATGATCTTTTCTGTTCTGGTAGGGAAACCATCCCATTTCGGAGTAATTGAGTAACCGCCCCATGTCGATGTTTTCGAGCCCAAAACTTCAGATCCTGTTTGCACTGATTCCTGCAGTTTGAAAACTGGTTGCTGGAGTCAAATCTGTGTTTTGAATCCAGTGGTATGTTTTCATATTGTTTTATCATATCATGTTTACCATGAAAGTAAAAACATGTTTTGGGGTAATGGGGGTAAAACAATGTCATAAACCAGCCATGTGGGAATGCTTTATTTATACCACCTATTTATGGTGATGACTGGATGGTGTATGGCTTTGTTTCCAGACACAGCCAGCAACCAGATCCCCAAAACGGCGCATCTTTTGGCTCAGCTTCGGTACAGCCCGTCACCGGCAGGGTCTGGACGCTCAAGTCAAACGGATTTTTTGGTGGTGGTTTAACCTGTTAAGGTGATTTTATGATGTTCACAATAGGAAGTCATGAAATCAATAATTTGGGGAATCGATTAAGTGAATATGTGATTTGTTTGAGCCCCTTAAGCAAATCCAAGTTAATCAGGCAGAGATGCTGCCATAGATGTATATAGATGTTATACACAAGGAGATGTTACAACAGAATGGGGACATTGTACCTGCAAAAAATTGGAGTTAAGCTATCGAGAATCGATGGTTGCCATGAAGAAACAGCAGCAAACACCACCTATTTCAGTGTAAAAATCAGGGGATCCCAATAATCCAGCAGTTTTCACGGGTTCTTGGCCGCCTTGGCCCATCACATTTTGGATCGGTCAACAGCACCTGCATCCTTAGTGTGGCAATATGCCTGATATCGTTGCAGATGTTTGTCAATGATTTGCGGCATCCTTACTTTGTTGTTTGGTAACCTATGTGTGGTCCATTCGGAAATGCTGGGCCATTCATACCATTCCATAGTTTCCGTCCTTGGTTGTTGACCGTAAGCCTCAATTTTCATCAATGTTCCACGTTTTGCTTATGTAGTAGACCAAATAAGGTTCTTTTTACTGTATTATCTGGTTGGTGGTTTGGAACATTTTTTTCCATATATTGGGAACAGTAATCCCAACTGACTAATTAATATTTTTCAGAGGGGTTCAAACCACCAACCAGATATTATTGTATGAAGTTTTCGTTCTACATGCAGATGCTGAGTTTTTGTCGCGGACTTGGCCGTGAGCATGGCACAATCTCCAGGTATTCGTGGCACCAGCTGAAGGGTCCGACGTTTGCGGGGCGAGTGTACTGCCACTTACACAAGCATGAATTGTTTCAAATCATATTAATGGATATTAATGGAGGTTTCCATATAGTGGGGGTACCCTTAGATCATCCATGTTAATAGGATTTTCCATTATAAACCATCCAGTACCCATTTATGGAAACCCCCATATACGTTCAGTTATAGTGGATATATTTAGTTATATTTATAGTTAGATGAATTTATCATTGTTTGATAAAGCCGTCTCCGAACGATCGATGGTTTTTTTTCCAACAAAAACTTGGCTTCCAATTGGCTCAGCCACAAATCAGATGGCTGTGCAACAAATTTTAACTTCCAAAATTGAAGCAGGGAATTGCAATCACCCGGCTTCAAATGTGTTTCAGGTAAAGAAGAGCTAAAGGAATCCACTTCCGAAAACTAGACATCAATTGGCAGCATGCACTTTTCGAAACAATTCCAGTACGAAATCTCGAGAGGCATTGTGGTGTTCCTACCAACACAGGATGGGTTGCCTATGCAGGAGATTGAGAATCTTCAGGTGCCAAATCCATCCAAATCCCATTGGTCAAAAATTGCGGTCATTTCCGGTACAAATATGGGCCCTAATAAGACACCAGCAGCCACTTTTCTTGCTTCTCTGGTTCCATGGTTGTTACTTTATCTTCCAATAGATCCAGAAAAATCGAATATATATATATATATATACTGTTATATATATATATATCTATATATATATCTATATATATATATATATGTAATATATTCTATAATATGTATATATATATATATACACACCGTATGTAGAATATCGTTGCATATGCGTTTCCCAGAGCCCAGGTGACGTGGTCGGGGATGTCTGAGATCATATACAGGGAGCCGTCAGGGAGATCCAGGGGTCAACAGAATCCGTGAGGGACGGAGTGGATGTGGCCAAAAAATGGTGGCTTAACCAAGAAAAATGCTGATTTCAGGGGATTTTGAGCGTCAGAAATGCTGATTTCAGCAGCAAATGGTGCTTGAAGCATGAAAAATCATGGGAATATATCATGGGGTAGGCAGCAATACTTATAGACAATGCTGGGATTGACCGAAAATAACTTACGGTACTTCAAGCTCCACAAATAAAGATTAAACCTCTATTTGTATATATATATAGATAAGAATAGATATGATGTTCAAAAATGGTTCGGGTTTTGCCGCCGGATTTCGGTTGCGGGATGATCGAAATGTCCTGCTGATATCACACCTATGATATAATTAGGATAACAGCAATGGTTTTGGTGCACTACTGGGACAATCCTACAGTATATACTAGTGGTACAATGATAGAAATGGTTGTAACTATATCCTACAGTAATCTTATTATAATGGTATGGGATAATGATGACTATATTGGAACAACTATAGGATAACCCCAATGAATGGTATATATCCTACATCCAACAAATCGGCTCTTCCCACCTTTTCCAATCCACCCTTGGGTTCCGAACTTTGCGAAAACCCTCAGGCCATGGCAAGTGAACAAATGTGCGCAAGGGATGTACTACTACAACGAGGTCTGAGAAACTGGGGATAGAATGGGATATTTCTATGTTTTAATATGGGTCTGGGCAAATTATAACGACCTCTCTGTTCTCCCGAAGCCTGTAAGCCTGTTTCATGATGGTTAGGCTTAGGGTAACTGTCCCAAAATAGCTGAACATGTCAGATCAGTGAATTATCATAATTTGCCCAGATGGGTGTTTCCTGAAATATGGGTACTCCAAGTCACCATAGGTTTCAATATTAATTCATGGTCCAAAATGGAGGATCGCCCAGTCACGTTTGATGAGAGACTACAACTAACAAAAAAAACAGATATAGTGGTGTGTTCTGTTTTGGTCAAGAAAATATGAACTACAATTTAGAATAACACAGACGGGGATTTGAATGATATACAGGAATTGGGGTTGTTAATAACCAGAATGGTGATTTGAAGGGGGAAATTAAGGCTACTCACCAGTCAAACATTTAAAGAGTACAATGTGCTGATATGTGCGCAAACCCTCCGATGAAAACTGGCTGAAAGTGTTTGATGCTGAACAAGTTGAGTGAGGTAATATGTTGTATCCCATATATCTTTGTTGGGTAGCCGATTATCCAGCAGATCGACATGGAAGGGTTTGCGGAGCCCAAAATGGTTCCTTCTCAAGTCTCAGTAAAGCGTGAGGAAATGGGCGGTCAATCTCTGGCATCTTGTGGAAACCGCTGACGTCCTGGGAAATTTGACTCAAGAATGGGAAGATGATCAACCAACATTCTTGATTGACACAAGTCAAAAACAAGTCAACTTATGTGATAAAGAATAAAACAAGTCAAGAATTGGAATCAATCTTATTTTGACTCCCCAGCATTCACAAAATAAGTCAAAATAAAACACACGGAGCGCATTCTTTGGATGATTTCTAGCCTCTCACAAATTTCAACTTGAAAAATCACACCATGTTTTTTTTCCTAAGAATTCCCAGTATTTGTTGATTCTCGACGCGTTTTTCTTTGCCCACGAGGCCACGGCAGAGTCCACATGGACGCAGCCGCGTGAGCTGGAGGGATGGCAGCAAAGACATGTTGGGAAACCCGGGGCAAGCAAGCAAAAGCAGCGGTAGATTCACTGACTGGTTGGGATTATAATGGGATAATAGTGGGATTATAGTACCATCATAGTTGGAGGAGTTGGTAAACCGTAAAAACATGTCAAAACGCCAATGGGGATTATGGTTGATAATATATAATATACATATACTGGTTGGTGGTTTCAAGCATTTCTTATTTTTCATAATATATGGGATAATCTTTCCCATTTATTAATACTTTTCAGAGGGGTTGAAACCACCAACCAGATAATGGGATAATAGTGGGATTATAGTACCCTCTCATATATCAGTGAATCTACTGATAGTGGGATTTTTACACTGAAGGTGATAATGAGATGATACTGGGATAATGATAATAGTGCGATTTTTATTGGTATATACAGTGATAGATTACCCAGCTATTTCAGGTTGATTCACTGATATATGAAGGAGAACCATTACATCCAGGGTGTACACAAAAACTGTGGATTAATAATCCCATCTAAATGACCTATCCAATGAACTATAAATTGATATGGAAGTTTCGAACAAGTTATGGGGGTAGCCCTGCGGCATCCAGTCGTCATGGATGACCAATTCGAAACGGCTGTGGGACGATAGATGTTGAAACTGAGAAATCTGACAGTGTTCTTGCTATGTTGTATATACTCCCAATATGGGTATGGATCAATACCTATAGATACATTTTTAGTGGGATGAACATCCATTTACCAGCTATTTTGGGGTTCACTAGGTACCAGGGTTTTGACCCATCCCCATATGTTCCCTTGTTTATCCCCATATCCCACTATATCACCCTTTTTTTTTTCGTTGGTTCAGTCCTCATGAAATCACCATTTTGGCCCTTGAAACCCGTCTCCGAGGCGGCCTCCCAAGCAGCACCTCCCGCAGGACCACCGCAGGCGGAAAAAAAACGGTGAAATATTAAGGGGATGTGAAAACCTATGAAATTAGCATATGACTGGGGAATAACCATCCATAAACCAGCTATTTTAGGGTATCTAGGGTACGTTTTGACTCATAGCCATATTCATAGGATTATCATGGGACATAAAATGGTGAAATCCCCTATGAACGGGTCATGCTACAAAAATTAAAGGACCGGATAACCCCACAAGACAACTTCTTTCAATAATAAGCACCAAATGTTGTAGCGGGGACGGGGAAGGAAGGAAAGACAAAGGAGGTGGTGCAGGATCGAGAAGTAAAACAAAGTTGTGTGTGACAAAGTTGTATGTGAAAGCTGGTGTGTGACTAAGAAAGAAAGTGTGTGTGACAAAGTGGTGTGTGAAAGATGGTGTGTGCGAAAGTTGTGTGTGAAAGAGAGCGTGTGACAAAGTTGTGTGGGAAATATGGTGTGTGACAAAGTGGTGTGTGAAAGATGGTTTGGCGAAAGATGGTGTGTGACAAAGTTGTGTGTTAAAGATGGTGTGGTGAAAGATGGTGTGCGACAAAGTTGTGTGTGAAAGATGGTGTGTGACAAAGTGGTGTGTGACAAAGCGGTGTGTCAAAGATGGTATGTGACAAAGTGGTGTGTGAAAGATGGTGTGTGAAAGATGGTGTGTGACAATGTGATGTGTGAAAGATGGTCTGTGACGGTGTGTGAAAGATGGTATGTGACAAAGTGGTGTGGAAGATGGTGTGTGAAAGATGGTGTGTGACAAAGTGGTGTGTGACAAAGCGGTGTGTCAAAGATGGTATGTGACAAAGTGGTGTGTGAAAGATGGTGTGTGAAAGATGGTGTGTGACAATGTGATGTGTGAAAGATGGTGTATGAAAGGTGGGGTGTGACAAAGAGGTGTGTGAAAGATGGTGTGTGACAAAGTTGGTGTGTGAAAGATGGTGTGCGACAAAGTTGGTGTGACTGGGAAATATGGTGTGGTGAAAGATGGTGTGTGAAAGATGGTTTGGCGAAAGATGGTGTGTGAAAGATGGTGTGTGACAAAGTGGTGCGTGAAGGATGGTGTGGTGAAAGATGGTGTGAGACAAAGTGGTGTGTGAAAGATGGTGTGTGAAAGATGGTCTGTGACGGTGTGTGAGAGATGGTGTGTGACAAAGTGGTGTGAAAGATGGTGTGTCAAAGATGGTGTGTCAAAGATGGTGTGTCAAAGATGGTGTGTCAAAGATGGTGTGTAAAAGATGGTGTGTGACAAAACGAAGGTGCATGTCTCCAAGTGCCACGCCTGCCACGCAAAACGAAGGTGGATGTCACATGATGTCACCAAGCACCATGCTTGCCACGCGAAACAAAGGTGGATGTCACCAAGTGCCACGCCTACCACGTGAAACGAAAGTCAATGTCGCCAAGTGCCACGCTTGCCACGCAAAGTGCCGCGGCGTCACCGGCAACCAATCCAGTCCAAGCGCACCGCGCCCGAAGTGCCAGGCCTGCCACGCGAAACGAAGGTGGATGTCACCAAGTGCCACGCCTGCCACGTGAAACGAAGGTGGAAGTCACCAAGTGCCACGCCTGCCACGCAAAGTGCCGCGGCGTCACGGGCGTCACGGGCGACCAAGCCAGTCCAAGCGCGCCACCCAGTGCCATAAGTGCCACGCCTGCCACGGGAAACGATGGTGGATGTGAGATTGTGCCACGCCTGCCACGCAAAACGAAGGTGGATGTGAGGTTGTTCCACGCCTGCCACGCAAAATGCCGCGGCGTCACGGGCGTCACGGGCGACCAAGCCAGTCCAAGCGCGCCACCCAGTGCATGAGTGCCACGCCTGCCATGCGAAACGAAGGTGGATCTGAGATTGTGCCACGCCTGCCACGCAAAACGAAGGTGGATGTGAGGTTGTGCCACGCCTGCCACGCAAAGTGCCGCGGCGTCACGGGCGTCATGGGCGACCAAGCCAGTCCAAGCGCGCCACCCAGTGCCATCTGTGCCACGCCTGCCACGCAAAACGACGGTAGATGTGAGTTTGTGCCACGCTTGCCACGCAAAACGAAGGTGGATGTGAGGTTGTGCCACGCCTGCCACGCAAAGTGCCGCGGCGTCACGGGCGTCACGGGCGACCAAGCCAGTCCAAGCGCGCCACCCAGTGCCATGAGTGCCACGCCTGCCACGCAAAACAACGGTGGATGTGAGTTTGTGCCACGCCTGCCACGTGAAACGAAGGTGGATGTGAGGTTGTGCCACGCATGCCACGCAAAGTATGTTAAGTTTGTGTGTGTGAAGTTAGTGTGAAAGTATTGTATGTTAAATTATTGTATGTTAAGTTTGTGTGGGTGAAGTTAGTGTGAAATTATTGTATGTTGTTTGTGTGTGTGTGAAGTTATTGTATGTTAAGTTTGTGTGTGTGTGAAAGTACTGTAAAACGACAGTTATGTTAAGTGTGTGTGTAGTTATTGTATGTGAGAGATGGTATGTGACAAAGTTGTGTGTGTGTGAGTGTGTGTGTGTGTGTGTGTGTGTGGGTGTAGTTATTGTATGTGAGAGATGGTATGTGACAAAGTTGTGTGTGTGAAGTTAGTGTGAAATTATTGTCTGTTAAATTATTGTATGTTAAGTTTGTGTGTGTGTGACGTTAGTGTGTGTGAAAGTATTGTATGTGAAATTATTATATGTTAAGTTCGTGTGTGTGTGAAATTATTGTTGTTGTATGTGTGAGGGAGGCGGCGGGAGGAGAAGGAGCCCGGGATACAGAATCAAAAACAAGAACCCCACACAAAGTTGTGGGGAAATATGATGAATCTTCATGGAAATCCCCTGTGGCTTTTAATGCGAGTAGTTTAATCTCTTTTTGTTCCTCGGGGATAAACACATTAATGAGTTGGTAAGATGTATGTAAGATGTGAATGGATTACCCCACAAAGTTTATAGATGGTTGTTTGGGTTCACGGTGATCCTCCAAGTAACTCCCCTTGGAAATCCAACATGGCGGGAGAATCTTCAAATTGGGGGATGTTCCATCGCTAGGTTTGATGACACCGAAAGGTACTATAGTTACTATAACTGTTGGATCTGTTCAGTGTCGGGCAGATATATCATGATATATCTACATTTAGATGGGTAAGAAAAAACAGCAACTTACCAACTTACTTGGAGGGTTCACCCTCAGGAATCCTGTGCTTGCGGCGCTGTTTGCCCCAGTGAATCCAGTAAAACAGCAAGGGAGGTTCCATGAAAGATTTTGATGTTCAGAAATATGTGTTCCTCTTTCGAAAAATCGTTATGTTTTATGATGTTTTCCATGTAAGCCTCCATTTATAGATAGATGATGATAGATGATCGATCTGTAGATGTTGCAAGATCCGAAATGAGTCCCCGATTTATGCATGAGAATCCCCATGTGTGGACGATTTTCCCTGATTTTCGTCGGAAACTCTTCATCCCAGTGGCCCAGGTCGCCAGCCCAGTGCCACAGCCAGGAGCGGTGAGATGGACCTCTGGTAAACATAGAAAAAAATATAGAAATGGCCCATTGATAGTTGATTTATCGTGATTTACTTATGAAAATCACGAAAATCGTGATGTTCCAGTTGGGAAACTGTTGGTTTACCAGAGATTTATAGCAACCAAAAAGTTGGTGAAATCCGACCTGAAAATATGGGGATCTACCCAGAAAATGTCGCGCCAAACCAGGTTCGGAAACCCCAAGTTGAGGATGCTCGATGAAAATTCTCGCAACCAATTCAGGGATGCAAGGGAAGAATAGGACATCCCCATTTTTTAAAGAGGGAACACAGTTTTTTTCTTCAAATCGAGAACCGGAATCTGGTCAGAGGTTTTCCATTTTATCATTTTGGCCTGGCTGTGTACCACTTCACTTCTGGCACTGATGCTGATGGGCCTCGTGGCCGCAATTTGGGCGCAGGTTTCCGGTCTTGGTGGGTTGCATGAGCTGGCACGTTCGCTCTCGCCCTTCCCGGCTCAACATCTGGCCGCGGTTCCCTATGCCGGCTTGCCCCCGGGGAAGCATTTGCGTCCGCAAGTCATTTCCTTGTCCGTGGATGAGAGCGGGAGCAAGGGGCATGGTGGTCATGGGGCCAGCTCACCTTCCCCGGCCGGGGCGAACAAAACCGTCCCGTGCCCGCGAGCCGACGGTACGTGCTTTGCAGTGATGAATGCGTCGGGGTCTATGTGGGCCTTCATTGGTCCACCAGATCTTCTGCCACCGGAGCAGTTGCAGTACGTCAGGCCCGTATCATGCCAATTGGTCGAGGGCCTGCGGCCAGCGTCATCGACGCTGTTTTTATGCGGTTAACTGTAGATCATGGCTTTCTCCATAGCCATGGGGCCGTTTCAGTTTCTTGATTATTTACTCCCACTGTCATGAGGATCATAATAACCATCAACCGTCGGATTTTGGTGCACCCAAAAAGTATCAGAGAACCCCTCATCAATAGTTTCTAGCACAGAGAATGTTGGTTGATGTTGGCTGGACACTCGGAGCTTTGTTTGCTGTGGTTTGAGCCAGATCTAGAATTGTCAGCGGATGGCAGATGACAATGACATACCCCAAACCTCTTGCATAAGGTGTATCGAACAATAGCAAGACTGCAAGACCTAAGCTGCATATTCTACTCCCACGGGTGCCTACACGGGTGCATGAACTTTTTGACATGTACATGTGCGGGCATTTGTAATTCTATCTCTACATGTAAGAAGGCAATGTGAAGCGCTAGATACAAGGTGGTGCTCACTAAGTTAACCATGTTTTGTAGACAGAACTGTAGTTTTCATGGAGTTTTTCTAAATCAACGTAACAAATGTTGGCTGGGATGATCCCACATAAAAATGGGATGGTAGTAACACTTGGGTCTTCCGTCACTTGAAAAGCCGTATGTGTTGAAGATGATATATATATATACATATACATGTATACATCATTACACAGTATATATATTATTATATATCATTGTATATCATTATATATCATTATAAATGATTGTATCCTCAATATATCTTCAATATATTCCCAATACGACTTGGCGATGTGAAAAAAAAACCTGGCAGAATCCCCAGATCGTCCCACGAGTTAACTTCTCAGGGGCGCCCGAGCAGCCGGCGTATCCGCCGGCACCAGGTGCCGATATGGCGAAATTCTCATAGCTCGTTTTGGCTCTGGGGTGAAGATATGGTGATTTACCCTCTGGTAATGACTAAACATAACTATGGAAAATCACCATGAAAAATGATGGGAAAATCCACTATTTCTATGGCCATTTCCAATAGCTATGTTAGTTTACCAGAGGGTAACCCGAAAATATGATGTTTAACCCTGTTTAACCATAATGGCCGCTTTTTTGTGTCTGAAAACGGGAATTGGCCAACGGCATGGCGCTTTTTCGTGGAGAGCATGGTTGTCGATCATTGGATTTAGGGTATACTCTGTTTTCGAAAAAAAAAATAGACATCTCTATAATATATATATATTCCATGTGTTCTGAGGGCCCATATACGAAGACACTGCCAAGATCATCCAAGATCATACATCCCATATTTTTCTTTCACCCTTGGTCTTACCCTCTGGTTATAAAACAAAATGGGCATAGCTATGGAAGGCTCCCATTTACAGATGATAAACATGATGATTTACCTATTGAAGTTTGTTAAGTTCCTTCCAGCTGTGCTTTTCAACGCGCCAGGTGCGGAAGCGCCGGCGTATCCTCATATGCCACCGCCAGGTGGTGGAGATTCACTTGGGTCGTTGGTCAATGTTTGGTGATTCGATGCTTCTACGCTGGAGGCCTTAAACATTGTTTAAGGGGCCTGTGTTGCTCGCCAAGAATGAAACTATGACGAAAACTGAGGAACCCATGATGGTCGTTTGAGTCGTTTTATTCAAGTTGCCCTGAAGGCAACTAGCAGGTTTAGGGACGACAGAGGAGTGAACTGTTCGAATGGAAATGGTGTTTCAAACCAAACCATTGGGGCGGTGCCAAGCAAAATCTGGATATGGATAGCAATCATGGGGATATCCTAGCAAAGTTTATTAACTAGTCTATAGTAAATTGGATATTGGCCTGTCTGTCATTTAAAGTAGATGAAAGTAGGACATGGGATGTGCATCAATGCCAGTAGAACTTCAGGCACGGGGTCGCCTTCGGATATCGGATATGATGCTTGACTCGTAGCTTGTCAGGTTGAAGATGGGAGTACAAACCAACTGAGGATGTTCTAAGCAACAAAGCTGGGGAAAGGAAGGTCATATGATGCCTCCTTTTCGATTATTGGGACCGTCAAAATATCACTAGGATTGCAACTAGGATTGCGCCATGGATAGCAACTGGATCAATATTCGCCGCTGGACCTGACACCGCTGACCTCTTTGGGTCATGATTCACAGTCAAATGTGTAAATGTGTCAGATCGATGCGCGATTATGTTCCAACGATATTTAGAATATGTCCACAAAATGCTAAGCCCAATCCATGAACCCCACCTGCGGAAAAAGCTACCTATGGATTGGTCGCATGGCTTATCATGATTTCCCTTGTGTTCATTGCCATAAATTGGGCTATACCACATCTTTCGGAAAGACATCCATGACATTCCGTACGTCATTGGTTAAAATTGATGAAAAAAATCATTGTTTTTAATGCTTCAATTCCCCTAAAATGGTCAATGCTCTCCACCCCATGCTGCCAGGTTATCCGCACTATCCCCCACCGGGGTATCCGCATTATCCGCCCCCGGGATATCCCTATGCGCCGCCAGGCGGGGTAGCGAAGGTTTTGGGATGGGTATACCATCTAACCATCTAATGTTGGATGGATTGGTTTAAGGGAAAATTTACAGGAAAGCCCCATGATCTTCATGGGAAAATCTATGGTTTCCGGTTTAGATTTTCCCCTAAACCAATCCATTGAAATGTGGTAAACCCCATAGAAACTGGAAGTGATGGTTGAAATAGGAGAGAATTATAGGATAGTTATGATAAAAATGGGGGTGATGATAATATATGATAATAACCCAATGCCATAGGAGATTAATAGGAGAGTATGGATTGATATAGGATATTAGTGGGATATTTTTGGGAGAACTAGAATAAACAATCTCCAATTGCTCGGTTTATTGTTGGGTATACTCCCTACTCGCAGGGCTGGGTGTTTAGCCACTGGTATCTTCATGACCCTGCAGGAATCATATCTTCAAGTTTAATGGAACAGCTCAGTTCAGGCAAACCAGCGAGATAGCCCATGCAGCGTTCAAAAGCCCTGTTGCTTGATTATACTAGCCTATAAAAATATTGGCAATGATCATAATCCAAGAACAGGGAATCCCGTTCTTAGCCAACCAGGAGTAAATGACAGGGTTTTTGAACACTGCTCATGTGTTGCGCATATTGGTCGATGATCCCCGTGATGCTCGCAGGCTACCCCCCTCCACATGGGCACTACCCGCCGCCCCACGGCTATCCGCCGCCACATTATCCGCCGCCAGGCGGTGACACGGAAAATCATGGGTGATGTTGACCGAAAAACCAACAGGTCCCCTGGAAGTTCCTCAAATTGTCCCAACAAGCGGATTCGTGTCTGTTTGTTGTTCAGAAAACCAGGATGGTTGATCAAACGTGCAGAGTAAGCAGATCCCATGATTGCAGCTGCACAATTCATGGTAAAACATGCAGAAGCCGGCAGCACGAAGCCATATGGTCTAGGTGGTTCCTAAACGTGCTGTAGACGTATCTGCCAGTTTGATTCGATATATCTCTGGATATGTTTTGCTTACCCAAGTCTTGCTGGTCAAACAGCCATGCACTGTAAAGAATTCCCACCCCAAGTTCTTACCAATAGGGTACCCCAAAATCTTATGGTTAAGCATTATATATAGTTAAAATATGTTTAAATTAACACTGCATTTGTTTGGGTACTGGTATGCTTCATTTTCAGGCTGCTATCCGGGTTGTGGAAATCCAGGTATGGGCCCATCCATGGCGTATCCGATTGGGATGTGCAAAAAACTTCACCCATGCTGATGTCCTTAGTGCATAGCCCCATCGAATTCGAATCCCCAAGAAATTCTGATTCTTTTTGGTGAATACGTTTCTTGCTGGTTGGCTGGTTTGGAACATTTTTATGACTTTCCAGAAACAGTTGGGAATGTCATGATCCCAACTGACTTTCAGATTTTTCAGAGGGGTGGCTCGACCACCAAGCAGCTTGGATTTGACAAAAAAAACAAGAAATGTCCAGGATTCCAGCACCGCCAGGCTACCCCTACCCGCCCCCTGGCACCTACCCGCCGCCGGGTGCGCCGGGTGCACCGGCGCCGGGCGCCCCTGGAGCGCCAGCGCCGGCACCAGAGATGCTTGGACTAAAAGTGCTGTTGTTTTTTTCCATGTTTTTTCGTGGGAAAAATATTGGCAATTTGGAAAAGTAAATGAGAAAATATATATGGTGTAGCAAAATCTGACTGTTGTAGGTGGGCATGTTTGTCAAATGTTGTGTTTCCCATATGACAAATATGAGAAAGCCGTACAAAGGAGGCAAGAAGTGAGCCGCAAGTAAGCCAGCAATTTCGAAGTCTTGCCGCCCTTTTGGGAAAGCTGTGTTCAGGACATGTCCATAAAAGTACATCGTGAATGTCTGCAACTTTGAACGTACTTCTATGGCACTTTTGAGGAAGTTTGCATGCTCATTTGAGGAAGTTTAAGACAGGTGATGAAATTTCAACCTAGAAACTGCCAAATTCACTGCCTCAGAAACTCTGGCATCGAGGCTTTGACACTAATGGAATACTCAGGGAAAAAGTGTCAGATGGAAAAAGCCTTACCCTTGCGATTTTTTGTGCGTAAAGGCCCATGATTTTCCTTTGGAAGATATAAATGTTCATAGGAATCCAGCAATGGTGTATGTTGGATTGCAGTTTATGTTTGTTTTTTTCGCGAGGATGGTCCAAAGATATGTTTTTTGTGCCATTTTCATCATTGCAACACACTCATTATATAGAAATGGCTCTTCAGCCCATTTGATGCAAACCCTCGATTCATCAACCCTGGTTGAATAGTTCAGAATTGACACTTCTTTCAGGTTCAGATCCTTCTCATTTCGCCAAAACATGCCAAAACGATGATGGAATCCGGAATCCCCAGGCAAAAAGCTGTCATGATCCATGGATATCCATGCATGATTCATGGGAATAGGAGTCTAACCTGGCGGAAAATGCCGACATCGCCAGCTCCCAAGGAAGGCCAGATCGCGATCTCGAGGCATGGAATGGGGGAGATCAGATTCCACCGATTTGCTGCTGAAGTTGGGTCAACGGGCACAAAGCTGCGGGTTAAGCCATCAGCTGAGATCAGTCCGCCCCATGAAGGAATGGAGTTCCACGCCATTCACTGGAACAAGTCTGGTTTCACTTGCTTGGATCACTTTTATCGAGTCCATCCCCCATATTTTCTCGTGTTTTGCAGCTCAAATCTTGTGTGCAAGGAGCCGAAAATGGCCGTGGTCGTGGTCGCGGTGGTGGTGGCGGCGTGGGCAATGAATGCTACGCATGTGGGGAGTCGCCACCTTACAGGTCGAGATTCATCCCGACTTCACGACATTCATGACATTCATAGGGGATTTCTCAGCTAGCCATGTTTGATTACGGGTAAATTTGGTTTCATGAACATCTGTGGATTTCTCTAGCGACCAAACTTAGGACAGGGCATTTGGCCCGAGATTGCCCCAACAAGGGCAAGACCGGCTTCCGGGAAATGTGTTCGGGATCTCAGACGTTATGATCGAGAATTGAAGGTTCGATGCTTCTGTGATGATTGATTTTGGGGAAATGAACCAACAGTTTTGCAAATATCATCGTTATAACAATAATAACAAGCATATATGACAAACAACTATGGGGGAAACACGAATGGTCATGCAGGGACTCTCCGGTGAATGTCTTGCTGGAAGATCCAGCATGAACCGAACGATGATGATCTTCGATGGTGATTCGATGGTGAAATTCAATAGCACACCTTAGTAACCCCACCTGTTGCAGTTGACCCGGTTGACCCCGGGCATGGCTCACATTTTGCCCCTAAATCGACCTTGCGAATCAGAGGGTCCCATCAGATATGGAAAACAGGGAGGATCACCAGCAAAGTGTATCATCAACTATTATAGTCGTTGCTTGAGTTTCAATATGTATATTATAGTTATATGGTTATACATCTACTACGTATATCTAATTACAAATATTTATACTGTATACATATATATGGTTGGTGGTTTGGAACATGTTTATTTGTCCATTCAGTTGGGAATGTCATCATCCCAACTGACTTTCATATTTTTCAGTGGGGTGGCTCAACCACCAACCAGATATATACATGTTAGTTACATCAACTATGTCCCATAGTTGTATCCCACCAATATCAACTATGTCCACCGGCCACCCGAGCATGGAAGGTGGAGACTTCCGGAGGGGCGAATGTAAACGCGGCCACTCGGCGATTGAAAAACGCCCAAGGAACCATAGAAGTTGGTAAAGTCCTACCAAAATATAGTGACAAATCGTTGGTGAATATGAATAGAAGTTGGTGAATATAGTGACAAATCACGTTTTCTATCTTTTTGGTGCTATGAAGTTGATCGGAATAGGGAATACTTGGAGTTTTTGGTTGTACTCAAGGCTGAAAATTCATAGAAACGAAGATTTTAAATCCTGGGTTGGATTGAACATGTAGATGATGGGCAAAAAACTGTTTTGTTTGTTGGTGTTTGTTGGTAGTATCCCCCTATTGCCACACACTGGGTCACCAGCCATCAAAAGATGTGAGCAGCAGGGACCTCGGGCTTTGATGCTGCTCATATTCTAGGAACTTGTATCTGTTGAGAGTTCGATTTTGGTTCATAATCATTATCATTATAATTATGTTCCATGTTGAATGTCCGGAGGGTATCATGCCAAAAAAAAAAGTCACAAAAGTTCAATGGGGCTCTGGGTCAATCTTCGTTTTCCGATGTGGAGCCCCACACCGAAACAGGATGAAACATGTAGGTGAGCATACACAATATGGAAGGTTCCTTGGCAATGACTTTGATTTGGTTTGAGGAATCACAAGACTTCCTAAATGGAGGAGTCTATATATATATATATATCATTATTATTATATAGCTTTAGTACGGGATCTCCAACGCCTCAATTAATAAACACGTGCGTTGGAATGGCGAAACACAACTGTTTTTGGTGCTAAATCGATCCTCATCTGGAGATCCTCATCTGTTTTCTGCTAAAAACGTGTAACAGGCTTAGCGAAGCATTCTGGAATCACCATGGACTCACCATGTTGGTGGGTCAAAGCCTCATTTTCTTAAGATGGTGAAGTTCAATTCTTCTCGCTTAAGTTCTATATGTCTAGAAAATGACGACTTACCGCTTGTTAAATTTCGCCAGTTTTCCGAACTAAAATCCTTAGCCCATTGTTCAATCTCATTGCTTATCCATTCGTATCCATTCGTTGAAGATTCCCATAGCCGTCATCACTGGAGGATAAATCACCATGTTCTTTCGACGATCCGAGGCGATAAGTGCCGCTACTCGCACGGCGAGCGATAGAAGGCCCGGGCCAATCACGGTGATTTCATGATTTTCATGGAAAAAAACATGGAATGGAATGGGAAATTCATGGGAACCTATGGGATTTATAGATATTTTTAATGAGGCTAAAACAACGTTTTAAACCACCCCATTGTTGATGGTTTATAGCACCTATTGATGGTGATTTGCGGGATGGTTTATTATTGTTTTAACCACTTTAATATGTTTTCATGGTGGTTTAGTGGGAGTTAAGCAACAAACATGGTGGTATAATGGCGATGTATTGTGGAAACTTTAACATTTATGGTTCTTTTTTTGTGCTTTTGGGGATGGTGGATTTGGGTTACATACGCGATGAGATCCTACAATTTTAATTGCCCAAAAAAACCCAAAAAAATCTGAAAATTGATCCAGTTTAAGGAAAACAATTTTTGGACGTACTCCTATTTCAGGAAACAGCCATAGATATCGGGATATGAGGATAAAATGATGAGATGGGAATTGTCCCATTCAGATGAAGCCTTGGTTTAGACCCGGATCCAATGATAAGGGGACCCAGATTGGGGGGAATATTCAATGGTGGATGGGAGTAGTTATGACCATGTGTTTTTCTTGGCAGGGGTGTAACTAGGAGGAATTGGGTTATTTAATCTGTTGCGCAAACATGAGAAACAGGGAAAGGGTTTCGGAAAGGGTTTCTTTGCCTACAAAACAACAAAAGGGGGTGATTGGCCAGCAAAAATTGTGGGCTAACAACTAACACGCGACCAAGCCAACCTGATACCAGGCAAAGAACGGTTAATATTGATCAACAAAACAGGGTAATTGAACTTAAGATAAGATTGGGATTTGAACCCACAATAATGGGAGTTTCAACCAATGCAGCAGCAAAACGGCGGATACAACCAAGAAAAGTCGAATGTCGCCAAGCAGTTGTGGGCCAAATTGATGCGCCAAAATCGACACTCAACAAAAAAACATGTATTGAATGCAGGGGTGCATTTGAGCTGCTACATAAATATACAATACGTAATACCATGTGGTGAACCGTTCCATTCGTTGACTTTGTTTGTGGGGTATCCCTTTTCCCCAACACTTCTTTGATTGTCCGGTTGGTTACCGTACTTGGGCAGACTGTTTCTGTCCGGCAGATCGTCATATAGGGATTCCTCCAACCGGTAGTCACACAACTCCCAACCCTCCAACGGGTAGGATCTGGACAGCCGAGTGAGCCGCGGCAGCTGGGAGCAGAGAAAAAGTTGAAAATTTTCTCCATATTTGATGAATCAATGCAAGATGAAACCCCGCAAAGTAGGCATTACTGCCATCCAAAATGACAAAAAAAACCACAGCGATCAAAGGCGAAGCTTCCCAGTAGATCTGGGTTGCGGCGAACGCAGCGCGGCGTATGATGGCGGGAAAGGGAGCGTCATCACGTCACTGACCTGGGCCACACAGGAGATGAGTAGATGAAATTCATGGCTGGAAGATATCCCCCATTTATAGACCATGTTCCTTACAAGTATGGATTTTCTATCTGTTTGTTCACTGGAGGGTGGGTTTGATGAAATGACTGAGTCAACGACTTGTTTGCAATCGTACTGTTTGGCACCCAATTCTATTCATTCTGAAGCCTGAACTATGAAGAGAATAACCCAGGTACTGAGTGAGTTGCAAGATGGAATGAACGAGAAACCTATCGCAGCCGCAGGCCTAGTGTTTGGCGCGTCCACCAAGCTACAACCGACTGCGGCTGGCCTCTTTTGAAAACAAGCCAGGAACTCATTGATCCTTTCAAATGTGTCAAAAATAGAAACCATCCTATTTGGAGGGATGATCTCTATCTCCATTGATGTTTACGATAGCTAAGCACAAAGAATCACCCGCATTGCCTTGTGCCTTGTCCGCGGCTCGGAAGATTCGGGCAGCGATGTCACGCCAGTTGTTCGGCGTTGGCTGTGACCGAGGAGTGAGACATGGGTCGGCGCGTGGAATGTTTTTTGAGCAATTTGTGACAGCATGAGGATGGAGATCCCATCTATTTGCACATGTTTTCGCACATGTTAAGGTGCCAGACCTCTGATCCTTTGATCCATCTGGGTGGATTCCTCCCTCACCAACAGAAATTGTCATGTTACATGAGCTATTTGGACCCCCCAAATAGCTTGATAAAAATATGCATTTATCACTGTGGAATTTTACCAACTTCACCAACTTTTTGGGCGGTGTAAAGAACACCACCGTTGTTCAGCTCAACAAACCTGCTTCTTGACACGTGAATGTCTTGGATATCCCGATCTCCGCATAGTCACCATGTCGTACTTTCCAATGTACATGTTGTAGAGAGGAAGAGATTCTGTACCTCAAAAAGGGCGGTGTAGCAATGTTCCAGGATGTGTTAAGCTAGCTATTCTACTGGTTGAAGACGTTGCCGGTATAGTCATGTGTTCCCCTGTAATTATTGTTTGAAATGCACCTGTTTGTTGATTGATGATATCCTTATCAGTAGTGGGATTAAAAGACTGGCAACAAGTGGATATCCCTATTTTTTTTGCTAAATTGGGTGTCCAGATATATTCCATCAATTGATCATGATGGTCCATGCACATGTTTTCTGCTAAGTTTCCAAATTTATGCATCGTAGTGGAGCAGGTGTTTATCATTTTTTATCCCGTTAATTCCAATGATGGTGGTACGCAAAATGGGATGAACTGACTTTCAAATCCTATTTGCTTAGTCAAAGTCCCAAGTGACTTTGATTTTCATATGTTTGGGACAGATTGGAACTGCTATGAATCACAGTAACAGCTGTCCACCATGCTTTCCGGATTTCTGCCATGGACTCCATGGACTCCATGGACCCCAACAAAAAGCCACACAGGCGTCGTCCAGCGACTCTGCGGCAGGCGGAGTCGAGGGTATGAACCTGAAGGATCATCGAGGGTTTTTAGCGGTTGGAATCTTTGGCTGTGGGTTACCCATTGTTACCCATTCACCAGTGGCTAAAAACCCATGGCTGTGGTTACCCATTCACCAGTGGGTGTTTAACCATGATCATCCATGACCTTTGGTTACCCATGTCCCCAGAATTCAGAGTTTGATCCTGAAAATAGCGTAAGTTATGGGTTTCTGTTGGAGGGTAAAACAGAAGGCCCAATGGGACGGCTGCTTGAAGATCGTAAATTCACGTCGAAGTTCGAGCAGATTTGGAGAAGATATTTGCACAAGTCCTAGTTACTAAATTGTGTAATCTGAGTCATCTGAGAGAGTCTGAAAAAGAAAACATTGGGATGTTCTTTGGTCCTTGGGTGATATCTTCGCTGACTTTCACAGGCGTGGGGTCGGCAGTCGAGAAAAAATAACAGCAGCGGAAAAAGGTGACGTGGGAGGTGGGTGGAAATGTGGAAAAACTACTTGGATCAGCACGCGAATCGGAACTGATAATCCCACCTCGAATTGACCTATAACTAGGAAACCCCCGACTTCGGGGACTTCTTCACCATGTTTCTTCGCCACGATCCGTGAGATTATCCTCCAAGTGAAACCAAGTCGGGCCCCGAACCCCCCTTCTCAAAGCGCTGTGAAAGCTGGAAAGCTGGAAAGCTGGTTTGTGGTTTAAAGTTTTGCTGCAATTCCAAGTGTGATGACTTTTCAGGCGGAAACCACCAATCAAACGACAAAACCAACTGGATTCCAAGTTCCGAAGTTCCTCCTGCAAGATTTGTGCGCGTGTGGTATATCCAGCTGAGCTGTTCGTCGGCGGGTTACGCGTTGTGCGTCTTGCGCTTATTCATGCGTGCTGGCAGTGTAGTTTTGCGCGGTGCAGCTGCATAGACTCGGAGTGATGTGGGATCCGCAATAGTCACCATCCCCATTTTTTTTGTTGTATAATAATGGATAACTGGTTGGTGGTTTGGAACATGGCTTTTATTTTCCATTTCATATATGGGATGTCATCCTTCCCATTGACTAATAATTATTTTTCAGAGGGGTAGGTATACCACCAACCAGTATCAGTATAATGGTATATTATAATAATCCCAGGGTTGTACCAATCCCCTACTTGGGATCATAAGAGCCCCCAATGGTCGATACTTGGGATGGGTAAAATGGTGGATCCCGGCTGGGTGTGATGCGAAATTTCTTCAAAATTCCACGTGTTCCATTGCGATTTTCTGGCTGGTGGTTTCAAATGGGTAGCTTCATGTCCATTTTACCTGGAACGATGATCCGAAGCAATTACCATCTGGTAAACAAACATAGCTATTGAAAATGGTGATTCAAAGTTGATTTACCCATTGATAATGGTGATTTTCCATAGCTATGTTAGTATACCAGAGGGTAATATTTTGTGGGGTTCAAACCACCAGTCAGATACTATGCGTTGCAGAACCAGGCAGACACGCATGGGAAAGGTCGAACATGGCGGCAGAGAAGTCCACCTTTTTCAGCGAGGGCTGCTTGGTATGACGAGCGGATCAAGAGCAGTGTTTTTTTGCAACGGCACGCTCAGTGTAAAGGTTGCGCTGTACAAAAACTCGCTTTTGTGGCTTAGTGAACTTCATTCACCGCCAATCCAATCCAATATGTTGTCCCCAAAAAGCAGTGATCCTGTGGTTTTGGATCTTTGACATCTTGGAGCTGGGGAGATTCAAATGATGCACATTTTGGCCATGAACCCATGATTTTCCCCATAGATTTGGTATGGTCTTTGGACCACCCGCCGCTAAGCTGGAGCCCTGTTCAGGCGCGAGCCGTGGCGCAGAATGCTGCAATGAAGTTGTGAGAAAAGATGAGATTCGACGACTGCGGCTCAGTGTTTCTATGTTGTTTGAGGAGATTTTCTTAGTATACAAATGTGGGAATGATCCACAGTAACCATCATCCCATTCCCATCAAGCGCCAGTAAGTTCAGTTTATCCCAAGCTATCAGCCTCTGGAAATCATGGGTCCTGGTCCTGGTCCACTGCTTATTGCAACTGGCACATCGACAAAGAGTTGGGGATTTGACCCACATGAAATGCTTAACCAATAAGAACAAGCTTTGGAAATAAACACGGAAATCTCAGCGATATCAGGTATATCAGATATCAACAAACATGGACATGTTGGACATCTTAAATCTGAAGCAGTTCATTGGTGCTAGCTGGGCCAAAAAACCATGGCCATAAGATCATTCCAGCCCTCGATGCCGGCGCTGACTCTGCGGACTTGGACAGCTGTAGAGTTTTTTCGCAGTTTCAGAAGGGATGTTTCGGCCAATTTCCTGGGTTATACAGGGAAAATGATGATAAACCATGCGATGTTTGGGGTACCCAAACCTATTTGCAACAGCTTGAGGTCCTCAAGGTTTGCCCCACACACTTCTACGTGGTCTGCTTTGCCGATGTTTAGCTTCAAGGCTTCAAGACAGTCCAGGAACCTCCAGGTTGCGGTTTCGCCAAGTTGATGTGCCAAGCCACAATGGAAGTTGAGCAGAAGCCACCACTTTCGCCAGCCGATGATCTCCCGAAGTGGTAAAATTAGACTAATTAGACGTGACCCCTCAACGATCAGTATCCAATCGCTCAACGCCAAGCTAGCGCTATGCGCAGTTGCTGTGTTTCCACAACAGCCGCAGCGTTTTTCAACACACAGCCAGTCTTCCTCAACATCTGGCGCCATGGGGTCGGCTGCTGGGAGGATTTACCGAAGTAGAAGTCAGGCTGCCAGGGATTTGGTGTCTGGATTTCTTCACCGAAACCAGCAAATGTTGGAATATGTAGCCCATGCACTTGCGGTTTGTTAGCAATTAAAGGATCGGAATTTCACCAGCCATGATTGGGTTGTGAATATACAGTACCGAACAACAGTGAAGATAGAAACAGACGATGTTTTTTAGTGCCAGAGTTATATCATAGCGATGTTGTTGACGCTATCCCTTGAATACTTACCCTCTGGCAATTTAACATAGCTATAGAAAATCATCATTGTTAAGAGGTATACCATCTATAAATGTGCCATTTTTCATAGCTATGTTAGTTTACCAGAGGGTACATCACCGCTGATCTCCCATCATTTCTGCTTGGATATCCCCATCTTCGTCGCTTGGATATCCCCACAACTTCTAGCCTGGAATCAACTCCATAACCCCAACAAGATGTTGGTTCATCATTTGTCATAAACTGAGAGATTATTGTTCATTCAAATGTATGTTTGATAGGTATAGAGATATGTACTGTACATATATTCAAAACAAATACATAACAACTAATATCAAGTGATAGAGTGAACAAATTCATAAACCATACTCTATTCACCAAATTTTATCGTATTGGTGTGTATCAAAGACCATACCCCAAAATGGAGTTTATTTTTAGGCGCGCATCCCAGTAATTATCCAATTGTAATCAAACGGTATTCTAATGTAGTAGTCATGTATCCCCCCTTGACGTTTGCTTATATATATATATATACATATACACATAATATACACATCTTATATATATATGTATGTATATATATGTATACACATCTTTATATGCCCTTGTATGTACTCTGATGGATTCCCGATGCCATCACGGATGCCAGATGGACTTGAATGAACGCGCCGTAGAGGAGGTGTTCTGAAAAAGTTCTCCGGGACAGGGGATGATTTTCATGTCATGGTGAATCTGCTGCCATGTTTGATTACCAGTAATCCATGAGCTGAAAAATATGGAACAATCATAGTAAGATGTATCTATTGGATAGTTACTATCCATGGATGTTCTGATAAATTGGAAATTATTATGGAAATATGCACTAAGAGATTGTGAGATTCCCTTATATAATATAAAAAAAAATATGAACTTCAATATATGAAGCATCACCAATAACCTATATATAAATTGAAAATTCTAAGGGACTTGTTCAAAAAAAAACTGAAATGGGTAGATCAACCAGTGTCTTAACTGGCTCAGGATCCACTTGGTTCAGCGCTTTAATTTTATGGATTTGTGACATCATAGTTGGCATCATTGACCGACTAATGATGATTCAGTGATTCATCAACTTATAACATTATAAGTCCTTTGTATCTTTGTCAACTGGACCATATATGGATATATTATCCATATATATGGCATAGCACAGTATCACAGTTAGAATCAGTTCTTCTTATCAACAGTATGATACCACAGTTAGACTTATCATACCACAGTTAGACTTATCACTTCTCAACATTTCTTTGGGCTATGGATGAAGTGGTTCTCCATCCTGGGATGCTGACTCCCGATGCTCAAGCACCAAAGATATGCCTATTGCATATTCCAAACATAAATTAGATTGAATAGGTTATAGATCTATAGATTATAGATTGAATAGACGAATGTATAGATTATAGATTGAATAGGTACTAGTTCACACAGATCCGGACGTTTGCCAGCCTGTGTTTTCTCGCACGAAACGGCCCTTCTTTTCCACGGACCCCCACGAAGTCTGCGAAGGGTTGTTGCCGCAAATTATTGTGAAACGAGCCATGAAGCAAATTTCATGTCGTACGCGTGGCGAGGGGCCACACCTAGTGTACCGTCCATCCCTGCAAGGCGGTTAGCACCGCAGATGAAACATGTGGTAAAACCGTGGGAAAATTGAGATATATTATGTCATCATGGGCGAACGTTAGGTTCTTCGGGTACTAGTAGAATATAAACTTATTACCTAGTTAGAATTATCTACCATGAACCAAAGAATTCACCTGGTTAAGTGCACCCACTTAGCGATGTGTGTTTCATCCTCGTTGCAGATATCTCGAAATTCCATCCTCCTTTGGGGTGATCTGGTCATCGAACTACATTGGCCATCGTTTTCCATCTTTTTTCTTGTTTACTGGAGGGATATCCATTCTGTCAAGATTCCTCAGCAAAAGAAATATGACCACCGGTTTCAGAAGCTTCTGCCCAAGCTTCCGAAGGTGTTCCTCTCCTGCGACACGTACACCTTTTCATACCGGTATAATTTGTTATATAGATCTCGATATGCATAGTCATACCAAATCCTACCTACGTATACCATCATAAATGTGTATATATATATACACACACATTATATATATATTATATATAAACACATGTGTTCACAGTTTTTGTTAGTTCTTTCCATTGCCCCTTTTTGGGCACAGCTCGGCTAGGTGCCAGTAAGGAGTTGGTATCTGCAAAGGGCCAAAGAGGATCCAAAACTCATCGGGCAGGCGCCGTCTTTCCCCATCGATGTGCATCCCAATGGATCGGGCATATCCCACATTAATAGCTGTTGTTGATTGGGATGTGGTTATATGATGTTATATGGTTATATAAACAATGAATATCCCACATCTATCTATCCCACATCTCATATCCCACTTTTTTTAATGCTGAAATATCTACAGGAATCCAGTGGTAAGTGCCGAAGTATGAAAACCACGAATTTCTGCCGAATTTCCGTGATGTCGATCCTTAAGATGTGCTATTGGTTGATAAGAACCAGGAATTATCTGCGGGTTAACCACAATGTTAACTTCGTCAATATTGTTGGTGATGCCCTGTTTTTTTAGCCCTCATTTTTTGTTTGGATCCTCGCATTGCTGTGTGTGTGTGTCGATATATTGAGATTCTGCATGAATTCATTCCCATAGTTGTCACATGTCATCTCTAAATCAATGAAACATGCCCACATCAAATCCCCATCAATGTTGTTTACACCTTCCAAGCATGTGTTAATTATACCCCTATTCTTTGCTGGTTACATCCTACTACTGGCCCTACTGTCATTTTATACCTGTCAGTAGCATGCCAGAGAATGCCAAAGATGAACTGGCATGGAGCCCCAAAACAAATGGATTTGAGCATCATATCTTGCGAGGCAATAGTCATACAAAAAGGGCTCCTGTTTTTCACGTTCCATCGAGGTGTCAATATTTACTGCTTCCCTGAAGATCCACAATTGGTCGAATATTTCCACGTTGGTCGATGCTATCCGCAATTCTTGCTGGTTCCGTACCCATGATTGTTGGTTTAAAGTCCCCTTTGCCAATCACTAGCCATCACTTTAGAAAAGTAGCTGACTCATATCACTTAAGGATCATCTTCGAATGGACCCGAAGACTTTCTGAAACCTCAGTTGCGACCAAGCCAGATACATGACGCTTTTTTCAAGGTTTGAGGAAAACCCTGTTTGATTGATGTCCCAGCAAATCATGGGTGACAGTTCGGTATTTGCGATCAATCATCCAGACGAATCACCGAAAAAAACTACATGAATCTAGCTCAGGCAGTGAATCGTCCCATTTTGGGAATTGATTTTAATTCTCTAGACATCACATCACCACGGTTGGTTCAATTCTATGTTTTTTGGTCTTTTCGCCAATTTCTCACATGAACGAACCATGATGATACACACCATACTCATAATCAGCACCACAACCAGAACCAGAGCAATTCCCATTCCATTACAGACATGCATGATATGGTGGTTCCCCATTCTATTTTCCCATTATATCTCCATTCTATTTCCATGATAATGTCATCCCCACTATTTGGCCAATTATCACTATTTTCAAAATAAAAATTATCATCACTGATCCCCATATTATAGATATATCATGATATCTCTATATATATATATTTATATTATAGATATATCATGATATATATATATATATACATACATCTATAAATATATATACTGTATATATATCCCCTATCTATATGTTTTTTCCTTCATGGTGAACCCCCGGTTCCCATGGTTGGGTCCGTCCGTTCGTCCTTCCCCGTCAGGCCGCGGAGATGCGGAAGCTCTACGTCGAGCAGCTGCGGACGGTGATCCCCTCGCCGCTGCCGCGGGCGGAGACCAGCGGCGACGATCATCAGATGCTGAGGCTGGAGAATCATGAGAGAGTGGGATAGTGATGGGATGGTGCCCCCTAGATAGCTAAGTTGGTTTATAACTCCAATAACTATGGTTTATAGGTGATATATCTATAGTTAATGGGATTATAAACCAACTTATAACTTGGGGGGCACCACCTTGTAGTGATAGGATGATACTGGCCATGATTATGGATTAAGGGTTAAACAATGGAATAATCATGGAATAAAGTTCGGATAATGGGATAATCCACCGCAAAATCATGATATGGAGAAGTAAAGGTATAAAAAAAGGATCAAGAATTTGATGTGGAGATGCTATGATAGGGATATTTCATGTACAATTTAACTTGGATCGGGTTTGTTCCGCCAATTTGGCAAATTTTCCGGAACTCCATCATTTGGGGCCCTCCAGGGAACCCAGATCTAGCAGATCCTTCAGAAAAAAAAACGATTTGGAGTCCCAGAGTTTGAGCAGGAAAACAATAGGAACCATGAAAAATGGCAGTTGAACCATCTGTTTCTTGCTATATACTGATCTTTAGGAGGAATTGTGCATCCTTATATTTGTGAGTCAATAGTTTTATATGTGTTGTTTGATATCCAGTCATCATTTGTTCTCACCCCAATCTATTGTGCTGCAACATCCCCATTTCGTAGCTGTTGGTCCCCAAATATAGGTTTCTTTGAAGATAGGCTCGCCAAAACATTCATGAAGTTCCCCATATATAACAAGGGTGTCCTACAATGGCGCACCCCAAAAGTGTCCAAACTTAACAAGTGCCAATGGAAAAACCAAGCATCTGGGGATCCTCCGCTGAAGCGGAAACCCCAAGATTTCGGGTACATACCCCATTTCTGGTCCATCTCCTATGGCTAAATCCCTCTTTTGATGACTAGATATCCCATCACGTCCCTATTACGGCTGGCTAAATCTCCAGTTTTTGGCCCATATCCATTGAACGTAGGTTGATGATTGCTCCCTGCATTGTCCCACATACTGTGGGTGATATCACATTGTATCCCAGTACATATATGTAATCGGATAAATCTCCACTCGTGTTAGTTAAATCCCATAAAATCCCATAAAATCCCATAAAAAAAATGTCCTTTTGTTGGTTAAATCCCATACATTCACCATGTTAGTTAAATCTTAAATCCCCATGGGAAATCCCCATTCTTTGATGGCACTCCACAAAGGGCGCCGAAAAAGCCGCAGGATCATCCAGTGGAACCTGAACTGCTTATGCGGCGTCGATGGGCAAAGCGCGCAGACGGCCACGGAGATTCTGAAGATCGTGGATGCTGGGCGGCTCCCAGGGCCATCCCCGAGGTTTTCTAAGGGTATGGGGGTACCCCCGAATCCAACTTCGACCATTTTAGGATTGAAAGTTCGGGTGATTTGGGGATCCACCATTTTAAGATATTTAAGAAAGCTACATATGGGGATGGGTCAAAAACTTATGAACGTACCAAATTTCGGGAAGAAATGCTAACTCACCAGCTATTTTTTAGGGTACCTGGGTCCCACGTCCCCAACCAACTGGAATATTATGATGGGAATATCATAGAAATGATGGGTTTTGTCATGGGAATATAATCATCCCCAACCAGCTGGAGGGGTGGAAACTAATCCTCTATAGTTTTTTGCCAAAAAAATGGAAAATCGCCAGCCAACCAGCAAAAGATGACAATTTTTTGTGGACTATCAAAGATTGACTGTGCCACAGCACAAGAAGGGGGGAAGTGAAAATGGGGGATCAAAGCATATTTCATGATGGTCATTTTTGTATGTCGGGAAAATGATGGATGTTGTTGTTTTTTTTTCAACATGTAGCAAGAGATGTTTCTTTGTGGTTGATTGGTTGGTTATTTTCACAAACCAGCAACTATTTGAGGACATTGATCAACTAAAATGATGATACACACAAATTGGATGATTGTGAAGGATTGTTGCTGGATGTTTGGGTGAAAATGGGGGAGGCTTACTGAGTAAAGCAACCGATGAACGGTAGATGTTCATGAATATTTTTATTAGCTGTTCTGATGGCGTCTGCGAGATTAGCTGTGTAGATAAACAAGAGTTGGATACCCTACTATTTCATGGTGCTTCACTGGTTCATCATCTTTGGACCTGTGTATATAGACAAGACGTCAAACCAGCGAATCATCTCAACCGGAACAAGGAGTGAATCATTTGCTCAATGTTAGTTGCCATTTTACCCAATTGAAGCAGTATCTAAATCTAACCCTATGGTTTATTGCAGCGTCAAATGTCAACCATGGCAAGCGGCCAAATTCTTGGAACACCAAGGAGAGAAGCACAGCTGACATCCTTCTCTTTCAAGAGGCGCAAGATGTTGCAGTAGCATCTGGTCATGACTAACAGTTTGCTATTGAAAATGGCCATAGACCATAGAAATCGTTGAGTTAGCTATTAAAAATTCGGGTTTTCCAGTTCGCAAACTGTTAGTTTACCAGAGGGTACTAGTTATGTGCGTGTGTATACCTAATCTTGTGTGTGTCTGAAGTTTCCATCTTAATTTATGCAATTTCCCAATGATGATACAGGTCAAGGATCGAATTCTCCATTTCCTGGTTGCACATCCAGTTGCGTCCTCATCAACACTTCCAAAATCGGTTCCTACTGCATGTTTCGTGCAAAAGTGTGCCTTAATGAGATCCAACAAGAACAAAAAAAATCCAAGTTTTTTTTTGAGAGACTCCTCTTCTCATCCCAGTTTCACAAATCTCAGACAAGTTCCCCCCACCCCATCCCCATCCATCTGGCGTTGTCTTAGGCTACCAAAAAAAATACAGCGCTGTATCATCATTTTCCCGCTTTTTCTGCTAGAAAAGGATGGTATACCCCATCCCCCAAACCCAAAAATGATGCTGTTACCCATAGAAATCATCAAAATTGCATTGGTTTCCCGATCTGTTTTCCCATCGGTAGATCGTCCCCATCCACATCCAGGGCTATAATCCATACCAAATATGAAGTGTGATGATCCTTACAAGTATAACCACTTCGTTCTTTTCCCATGATTATTCCTATTGACAGTAATTTCCCATTTGGATTCCAAAAAAGTTGATTTCCCATGAATGGATTCACAAGTTGGACAACAGGGATTGCTGGAATTTGGTTTGCTCCGTTGCGAAATCTCGTCCTGGTAGGGTGCATATCAAAAAAGTAAAGGCCCATTGTACGGCAAAGTCTAGTCAGGATCCATATCTTACGTATGGAAATAGCATGGTGGATGCAGCCGCTAGGGCTGTAGCTAGAGATGCGTTTAGAGCCAAGCTCGAACCTTACCGTAAGTTGATCACAGTGGCTGTGTCATGGCAATGCCATATCATTGCTACGCTGGGTGAACGATGTGCGTGCCAATTTTTGTGCCCGTCAGACCAACCTCCGAGTGATCCAACCCCTTCACACCTTTTTCCTGAGCAGTGTAACAGTGAATTCTTGACCAAGTGTGAAAACGGGACCGTTCGCCCGAATGACTCCGACAGACTCTGGAACGTTTATCAAACTTTTCGGGATTCTTTCTCCTCTGTCATTGTTCAACCCCATGTCTTTTTTTTCTGACCAGCGCAATGCTAGGTCTAGGTTGCAGAATAATTCTGGTGAGTACTTCCAGGCTTTGTCTAGGTACACCCAGGATGTCTGTGTAGAGTTTCTGGTCAATCAGCAAGGGCCCAAAGTTCCATGGGTCTTGGTGTTTTTTGACTTTGTGGGTTGTTATCCTGATTTGCCCGAGTGGGTTGACGGCAAGAAACTTCAACATTTTTTGAATCTATTCAAGACCCGTTTTCGCCGTTTCTGCAAAGGCCGGAAAATTTACTTCATATCATCATTGCATGAATCTCCGCGACCTCCATTTTGGGAGGTTGAGTGGTTTTGTTGGGTTGTTCAAACCCGTCTCTATTCACAAAGTCACTTTCCTAAGTGTTCATTCTTCTGCTCAAATTGGCTATTCTGGTGGGTCTCCCTCTGGTAGAGGTCCTGGTGTGTCCTGTCGGTCCATTGATATTCCCTTTTCTGTCCTCAGATCGTTTCCTGCTTTCGCTGATTAATTGTGCTTTCGTTGCCTTGCTGAGTTTCGCGCGCGGCACTCAGAGTATCAGGCTGCAAAAGTTGATTTCCCATTGTTTGTTTTTCCTTTAGTTATTTCCCATGTTTATTCCCATAGTTGAACACCTTTAACACCTACCCGGGACCCCATGCCCATGGCTCCACGGCTTCGCCCATGGCAGGCGCCCACCGGCCCCGCCCAGACCTGGTGGTGGGAGCCATGGAGGTCCACCTTCCCCGTGCGCGAGATGAGGCGCTTGGAGACCTCGCTGAAACGCATGGGGTGCGCCGCTGCGCCACCGGAAACCACCGGGGTTTCTGGGGTGGGACCGGGCTGGGGCTGGGGATGGGAAAAAATGGGAAAAATGGTGCATACCCCACAAGGGACAAGGGGGACTTTTCAGAACATGATGATGAAGCAATGGATTTGGCAAATGGATTTTCAGACAAACCCAAACGGTCCATTGAAAGAGGTATAATGATGAACCATGATGAACCAACGGAGTTAGGGGCTGTTGCCTATTTTGCAGACTAAGCTGGAAAAATGGGATTCCACAGAGAAAAAATGGGGATGTGAAGTGAAGCATCAGAAATTATCAGATATGGGAATAGCCCATATGATGAGGATATTTTTGTTGCCAGCAAAAACATCTATATAGATTGGGAAACTTCACAGGACTTCTGTGTAAACTCAACGGTAGAGGGCGAATGTTAAGCTAGAAGTTGATGTTTTCTTCTGGGTTTTTGGTGGAAAAGGTGATGAGAATGAGGCCGATCTGCAGGTACACCACCCAGCTGCGAACGGAGTGTTTCAGCCAAACCTTGCTATGTACCAATCTTCATGTGAGAGAATTTCAGCCGCTTGCTGGCAAAGTTTTTTTGCCATTTTCATGTGGTGTGCAGATATGTTGAGAGGATAGCAAACATCTATGACTGGTTTTGTTTTGGTACTATTGCTGTTGAATAGTAGGTTTTGATGGATTAATTTGCAGGCAAGTTGATAGTTTGGAATATCATGTCCCACTAGTCTTGTTGGGTTTCGAGGGTGAGCCAATGTTGAGAAGATCCAGGCTGGTGGCAGATTCGAGAAAGCCAATGGAAATCCAAAATCAGAATTTCCCCTGCAATGAGAACATGAATGATTCCTTGCACTGTTTGGAAAATAGGGCACACGATTAGGATATGGGATATAAAAGAGTTACCCTCTGGTAAACTAACATAGCTATGGAAAATCACCATTTTTAATGGGAAAATCCACTATAAATGGCCATTTCCGATAGCTATGTTAGTTTACCAGAGGGTAAACGCCCACACCGCACCTGTCTGGAGCTGCTCTTAGAAGGTTGCGGTTGGTTTTTTTTTAGTTGGTTCCATCTGGAAATCAAGGCGAAACTATATTGTCTATTGAACTATGTTTTTTTTGACTGGTATTTGGCCTTTTTAGGTTGCAAACATTGGAATATTTGGGGGTTAGGATTTTCATATTGGCTTCAATCTGGCTAGCGCTTTCCCTGAAAAAAATACAGGAAAACCCACAAGGAATTTGATGTTGAAGCTGTATAGATGTATGGCAAGCTTTTCTCTTCACCCCAGCAATATTACCAATTGTGCATTTTCATGCCCTTGGTTTTTCTGACTCAAAGCTTTCATTTTTCATGGCCAAAACAAAATCTTGCTATCCAAGGCATGTTCAACTGGACCTTCAGCCACTTGGCCGAGTGATGAAGCTTCAAGCCACAGAAAATCGGCTGATCATCTCTACATGGCCTTGTAGTGGGATTATAATTGGAATATGATGGAACATGTTGATATAAAATGATTGAAAACAACCAAATTGATGACCTTACTCCCTGATCCATTTTGAGGCTTACTGCTTTGTATTTGGCACTGCTTTCCCCGTGGGCAGGAAATGGAAAGTCACCGATTTCTCGGTGGGCCTCGAAGTAAAAGCTGATTCAAAGACCTACTTATCATGAAGGCAAGCTAGCTATAACGGTAAAACGGGATATTCTCTCAGAAAAAAAATGATACTCATGGATTTTCGTGCATCTGACCAATCAAATGGTCGATGTTTATTGTGTTTGATTCCCAGGAGGTGTGTTTTTGTTGGATGTTTGACCCCCCTGTCTGATCCTTGTGGGTCAGAAGGTACACTCCAGTTCGATCCCAAAAGTACAGTTCATATGATCAGAATCGGATAGAAAGGTCATGAAACTTCTTGGGTCCACAATTGGTATAATACATATATAATCATATATATATAATATATATAGTGCATATGTATATATGTATCTATATAATTGTATATGTATATATTTATATACACTATATATGTATATACACACACTATATATATATATTTATATATACATAATACATACATATAATATGTGTGTGTGAGTATGTGATTCTTATATCCCTTTCTATTCCCCCGAAAGCAAAGCAGGAAAGCCTTTGTCTTTTCACACCAGGGATTTCCCATGGATTCCTCCAGGCATGCCTATCGCTTCCGCATGGAGGAGGAGCGTGCCGCGGTGCGTGCGGTGCTGCACTTTGGTGCCAAAGACGACACCAGCGACGACAACGCCGCGAGACTTTGGGTGAGTCATGGTGGGTCATGGACTTGACCGAAACAAAGGGTTGTAAAACCCATGTAAAACCAAACATCAAAAATCTCCAAATGACCTTGTTTCGGGAGATTGTATGTTTCATTATATGTTCACTATGAATCTACTGAACATGTGGGTAATATCGAGGATGATATCCAAAATTCATCAACATTATGATGATTTCACAGACATAGATGGAGATCTTGGGGGTTTAGTGACGAAAAGCCATCAAGATGTTTATGTGTGACGTGACCTGACCGGATGGTAAAACAATGCAATGCTTACCACCCATGACTGGGAATGGTTTGAACGAATCCCACCTATAAAAATGGTGATGACTGGGGGATGGTTGATGATTGTTTTACCCACATTCTGTCAATTTAACCAACTCGAATGATGTTACAGCCAAGAGATGATGGTAGACTGATTGGTGAATGGTCGGGGTTCATGCGAATTCCCCCAGAAGAATTGGACATACGTTACATTGTAAATGAACAAATAAAACACAGGCAATTTGGCTTTTAGTGGGTCGTTCTATATCATTCTTGTTGGCTTGACTGAAGACCTGACCAAACTGACCCATATGGGGATGGACTGAAGCCACTGGGGAGATCAATGAAGTGTAAAGCCAATGAAGTGTAGACCCAAAATAAACGGGGGTAAAAAGGAAACGGCAAACCAACTGGAGCTGGTACAAGCAAAATCTTGGATAGTACCCACAGACAAGGGGTGAAAGCAATATCACTTGTACGCGGAAACGATCGTTGGTGATTAGCTTGGACTCAGAATGTCTGCAGGTCAGAAAGCAATGTGACAAGAATATCACTATCACATGCAAATTCACCGCGTTCTCTAGGGTCACAGGCTTCATTGCCACGGTGCCGCTGATTCAGGTTATCTCCGTTTATGCCACACATTTTCATCATCAGGCAAGGGGGCGCGAGGTGGCTACGGCTTGGTGTTCAGAAGGATTCGAAGCCGGTAAGATTGGAACCCCAATGTGATTAATGGTGATTCATGGTGGTTAATGATGATTAATGGTGATTAATGATGATTATAATGGTGATTATATAATGACTATAAGAAATAGTTATATAATCATTAATCGCTATAGAAGTCGTTCATCACAAATTGCCTCGATAGAGGCATCCAAACTGCACCCCAAGCGAAGCTATCTTGGAGGCTTTTGATATATCAGAAACTGCCAAATTTGACAAGGAGAAGGATGAGAATCCCGAACCTGATTTGAAGCCCACCACGAAGTTCCTGACATCCCATGTCATTTGTACCCAATTGAAAAATCTCAATCTCATGGAATCATGGTTTTCTAGCTATTCAATTTCCCCTCCAAATGGCCGGAGGAGAAACCAAACTTTTTTAAAAACGGCTCATTTTTCCGCTTCAAACCTGAGCAGTCCACTAGAATCTCCCATAAAATCCCCCAGAAAAGCCAAAAAATCTCTTTTAAAACCACCAGGAATCTCCAAAAAGTCCCCCGTTCACATCTCCCTTTCACCGCGCAGAACTTCACCCTTGGAGCCGAGTCGAAGCAAGGCGTACGGCAAGCCGAGGCCAAAGTCCTGTTGCACCTGGGCTGCGTCGTGGTTTGAAGGTCAGGTGCAGGTTTTTGTTTAAAGGCCTGTGCGTGGTCGAAAACACGGAAGATTGATATTGATACGGATAGGAATGTTAAGTAAATGATATTAATATACCCTGCGGTAGTTTTAACAGTTGAAGAGACTGGACTAACAGGATTGAAACAGTCCGTACATCATCATCAATGGGGCATTTTCCAGAGCTATGTTAAATATCCAGAGGATAATAGGGAAATTGAACCAACGAAATATGTTAGAAAAAATCGAATGTAACGGAATACTTACTTAATGGAATAAGCAACAATATATCAGGGTTGCTCCCACCCAGTTTATTAATAATCATGAATTCAAAGAAGGATATACTGGGAAGCCATTAAGCAACAATATGAGATGAATGAGATGGGTCCTATATAGAACCAAAACTGCAGTCGCGGAACTTTGTTTAATACAGGTTCCATGTTTAGTGGCATCAAGTTTGACCCATACCCAGAGACGCCAAAACGATCGAGGTGTGCAAAAAATCATCAACGGGAAGAACTGACCAACAGTGTAGCAGGATTGAACAAAGGCTTCAGCATTTTTGTTTTGTGTGCGTGTGTATGTTATCAACAAAGTCTGGATACGGGATACGGCTTTCAACCATCTGCATTGCGCATTATATCCCCATCATATTCCCATGATATCACCATCATATCCTTCATGGATACAAGGACATAACACCGCGACGAAGACCAAGGCAACATGTGGCAGAGGCATCGGTCGGTCCCGTCTTGGTGGCTACGGATTTCAACCAGGCATCGCTGCCGTTGGATCGAATTCGCCCATTGGCGATGGTCATGTTCCCGTCCATTGTTGATTTGTTTGTCCCATCTTCGTTTGATGCTAGTCAGTTTGCGATGGCTGGATATACTGATTGACATACATGTTGTTCCTAGTCCCTTCAGGTAGCTGGTGTTATCCCGGCCAAGTTTGAGCTAGGTAGCCAGTGTTTAAAGCAAAATTTCTCCCCCGCTTGTCATGTTGGTTAAGCAGCACACATGAGGGATATACCACTCATGTTTGCTTTACCTTTGTTCAAGCCCCCCTTGTGTTTATTGAAAAGCTTCGCTCCATGTATAAAGACCACCCTTTCTCAAAAAAAAACATTCTTTGTTGCCTCCTTGCTTCATTGCTGACTCATGTTCCGTTCTTTAGCCAACAGCCTTTTTGAAAGCTACCATGGCACGACAGTGTAATTCTTCCAACAATAAATCTGCTGTCGTTAGATCCCTTGGATTGTACCGGATTGATATCGTTTTACCCCGCCTTTTCAATTTTCAATCGACCCGGGGCCCATCCGAAACCGCGGAACATGACACCAGGCCAGACGTCAAGACTACGACCCGGAGGAGTGGGCGGTGATTGCCAAAGGTCCGAACGCCGGTTGGGTGGGGCTGAGACGTTGGAAGATGGGTGGGTCCAAACAAAAATGGGGAAAGAAAGCACGCAACAACCCACATCGGTTTTGGAAAGAAGTACGATAGAGATTACCAACAACCTTGAAATTCAGGCCAGTTTGGAATTTCATTGTGGCACAAGTCTATGTGTGTGTAATATGTTGGTTCAGTGGTCTGCTTTGGCAGAATCTTATCCTGTGGACAGCATCTTTGATCATCAAGGTGCAGACCTTGTCATCAGGTCGTGCTTATCATCTGTAGGATAGACATCCAAAAGTGATTCTGATAGCTCTTCATGCTCCAAGATCTGGGTTGAAAATAGACTATCCATGACTATCCATTGGTAGATCATCATTCTCCCCAATTTTTTTAGACTAACATGGATTAATGATAGTCTAATTAATGGATAGGTCTATTTTCAACCAATGGTCCTTCTAAAATAGACTAATCCCTCTCCACCTGGAGCCATACAGCCATTTTGGGGGCCCAGGTGTGTTCTCCGTGGGCGAGCCCGAAGATGATGGTGTGGCGGAGCTCTTCGAAGAAGCAGGCTTCAGATGCGCCGGTGGCAGCAAAGCTTGGTGGATGGGTGATTGAAAAAATGGAGGTTAGAAACTACCTGATGAAGTGGGGATTTATTACTTGTTTTGTCACTATTATTATCATCATTATTGTCACCATTATTAATATAAGTTATCTTTATTATTATTATGGTTATCATTAATGTTATTCTTTGTTTTATTACGATTATTAATGATAGTTTTTTTAATGACTCAACTGTACCCCTGGGGAATCCTACTTAGTTTGTTGGAAAATCTAGCAAAAGAAAATCCTCTTGCGTTTGGGTTTGCCTCGAAAAGCTGGGTGTTGCACATGTGTACCCGAAGGAAGGGGGGAGGGAGTTTGCCTAGTCCACTTTTAACTGATCACTAGTAAGAACCAATCGTTGCAGGGCATGACAATGCTGATTTTCCTCAAAAATATTTAATGCATACATGTGGATACTCATGAAACAGAGAGGGTCATTGTGGTTCTTCGCACATCAAAGGATAAAGCTGCGATAAAGGCAGGAAAACAATGGTCTTTTGTTGCATGACCATTGTGACAACGTCGTCACTGCTGCTCCTGCTGCTACTACTGCTACTACTTCTACTCCTCCTACTTCTACTCCTACTTCTTCTCCTACTTCTTCTCCACCCAATATTTCACTTTTATGGAATCTGCAATGGCTGTATGGCTCCAGATGGTTGTGTGACCAGTTTTGGGAGGAGCTGCGCGGTGGCGGACCTCCAGGGTGCAGAGCCATCGAAGGGTAATGACGATCATTGAATGCCATGGTGACCGCTGCTGGCTTCAATCCAGTCCAAGAATTTCTGGATGTCAACTGCAGAATTGACATCGTCCCACCATTTGGGGATGATTTTGAAGATTTGAATTGCAAAGTTGAGTGGTGAACTGACAGGTGGTTTCAAGGATATTTGGTCCCCTATTTGGGATTACCCTCGGGGCATGGCAATTGAAAACCCCCCATTCATAGATCGTTTTCCCGTCAAAGCCTCCATGGAGTCGTGCAGCTCACTGCAGTCCACAACGGTCCCTGACCATGGCTGTTCCACTTTGGCAGAGTTTGCTTGCGAAAAGTCTAGGATGAGACTGCAGTGAGTTTGTCACTAATGGATACTAATGGTACATTTGGGAAAAAACATGTATAGTATGTAGCATATATATATAATATAATATTCTATCTGCATAGTAATTGTTTCAGCATATTCTATTTGTGTATTACACATTATAAATTTAACAGATTGCTGGTTCAACAGACCGGGTCCTCAGGTGCCTATGACATGGCGAAGAAACGGAATTGGCCCGTTAGCAAGGCCTGGTCAGCAGATCAGCGGATGTCCCAGTAGATCCACCAGGGAGCACCTTAAGACGGCGGCATGTGTGCAAAAATCATGTCATGTACATCTGTAGGCATGTCTGAATAGTGTGTCTATCATGTGTGTATACACACATACATATATGATATAATAACATATACCCATATGCTCCATGTTTGGTATATATGGTAGCATTTACCATCAATATACCCCCAATTTTAGCATATATATACCAGCACCATGGATCCTATGGTATATATATATATATATATGTGTGTGTGAAACATTTGTTTGCACCCTCAAGTGGCCAGCATTTCTCAGACCATCTCCAGGCGCCGCCCTTTACGCATTGGACGGGCACCACGGTGGATTATCCCTACGTTCGCTCCAGCGCCAAGCGGCGCGTGGGTGTCGATGGCGTGTACATTGTCAATAGCCACTTGAGCCGAGGAGATGGAAAGTTGGGTTTGGTGGGAAAAAAAAACATGAATTGTGGTTAAACCTGTGGTTATCCTGGGATAAATGGTGGTTTTAATGGGAAATATGTGGTGAATTGTGGTTAAACCTGTTGTTATACTGGGATAAATATGATAAATGGTGGTTTGAATGGGAAATATCAGCAACAATGGTGGTTTCTTTGATTGGTTGATCAATGAATGGAATCGAATATCACCCATTTATGGAATTTAATGGGATAAAACCATCTATGATGGATATGTGATAAACATGCGGGCCATGAACAAAATACCATTGCTGATGGGTTATTATGGGGCATGAGAAACTTCCTGGTTTAATGGGAAGCATTGTTTTTTGGTGAAAAATCTCCATGATCCCCATTAGTCATCTAAAAGAATCGGCCTTGGAAAATGATAATGAAGATATGGGGATACGATGGGGGTAAAATAGGGATACAAACTTAATAGAACGTACCAGCTCAAAATTGTGTCAGATGTCGACGCCAAGGGCAGCATCCCAGAGTTACAGATTTTGTCACGATCAGTGGAAGCCAGCAAGAGGTGGCAAGATGTAGCAAGACGTTCGGGTTAAACCAAAAGTAACATACAATTAGACAGATTTGGAAAGTTGTTTTAAACGCTGTTTCAAATTTCATGTTCATTTTCAAGTTCATCCCGCGACCATCTTTTCTTTTGAAACGGCTGAGAATTCTGACGATGTTTTCTTTGACGAACATCAGCAATCATTTTTCCTATTTACCCTGGTTGCAAACTTAGACACTTTATGGTACAATGGAAAGATATCCCACACCTCCCCATCCAGAACTAGACAGTGGAAGTCAACCCTGTGACCTTTTGGTCCTTAATGGGCTGATGTCAACCGGACCTTGCGCCCGAGGCAGTGTGTCAGATCACCTGCCGATTGTGACTGACATCACCTTCACTCCAATCACTCAACTCTGAGCAGCTAATGATGAAGAGAATTCATGCGAAATGTTCGAACAGAGCTGATGAGATACCGGAAATCTCATCATGTGGTTGAATCTGATGTGGTCATCATTGGTTGGTCGATTCTTGACAGGTTGGTATTTGCTCTCATGGCGCTATTGAAACCATTCAAAAAAGGGGATAACTATACTTGCCGTTGCCTCTCCAGAACATGGTGTTCCTTTTGAAACCAATTATTCCATGCATTTGAAGAACGTTAAACCACCAGTATCGAAAATGTCAAAATCATCATAATTAATGTGAGGCCCCCAGTTATAAGTTGGTTGATAACCCCATTAACTATACAGTATGTAGTTTTAATTGCCATAAACCATAGTTATTGGAGTTATGTTCACCGACCTATCCAACTAGATCCCATTGAATCCCGTTACATCACCATTAAAATCCTCCTACAGTTCTAATTTTCTAGTGGCGCAATCATTGCGGCTGACCATACTCTGATTCTGCCATCTTAGCTGGCAGCAAAGCAGGCTGACGACCGTCAGGACCTCATTTGGGCCAGTAGAAAAAGGGTGTCACCTCAACGACCCGCTTTTTTGGGCCCCAAAAAATATGGGTAAACAATGGCTTTATTGGATTTTATTGGGATTTACCTGTCAAAGATGGTGATTGAATGGGATTTCACCAACAAAAATGGTGTTTGATTGGACTTATCCTCCGGTAGTCGTGGCTTGCTGGAAATTTACACCGCCTCACTTTGCCCCCCAGGCGCCTTCAAAGATAAGGCCGCTGACTCGACGTAGATCGGAAATCGACGACCAGCATGAGACGTATAAGCAGAATATTCAAGGACCACACCTAACAACAGACCAATTGAAGATAAATGAAGGGTGGACGGGTTCGTTCAAAATTGCTCCAAAACTTTCCGATGCTGATGGCTAACGACATATGTTTGGAATGCTGAAGTCTAGGAGCCCGGCATGAATTGCACCAAATCGAATAGAGATTGACCGACGCTGAAGTCTCCTCCAGTTACACCCAGTTGCAAACCTATGAAGCTGAGGGTTGCCTCATCGCGAATCACGAGTCAACAGACCCATAGTTATGGTCATTTATCAAATATAACTTATCAAACAATGCAGGTTATAACGGTTAAAACTGGTTATTTCACTGGGATTATACATTCCATAAATGAGCTTATTTCAGTACATATAACTGGTATAACTCGGGCCATCACTGCATAATTCCACAGCAGATCATGGCGGGTGATCTCAGCACGATTTCGTCACTCGCTGAACACTCACCGTGGGCCATGGAGTCATGTGCTGCCGGCTGAAACCATGGGACAGCGTCACAAGGATGGTGTTTTCGCCGTGGGACATGGGATGACATGGGTACTTGATGCTAGAAAAGCTCGCTGGTGAAATATGATAAATATGGCTTTGTGGGATGGAATAGCGCTATATGCTACATCGAGCCGTGCTGGATCATATGCAGGAAATGGCTACGCAATATGGTAACACGACACTTGGCGCTGCAATCGGTGAAGTCTGTCGTTTTTGCAGTCAAAAAAAATGAAGCACCAGTCTGTATATCAAACAAAGCTATGTGCGGAGATAAACTGAAGGTGATGATGGTGGTGGTGGTAGTGGTGATGGTGGCTTTGGGTACTATGAGGGTTGAACCAGTTGATTGAAGTTGATTGGGCAGCCTCTTGGATCAAAAATCAAATTAAACTAATTAAACCAAGGTTGTCTACATCATTTTTTGTATGACAAATACGCATAAATTGCCAGTAGGCAATTAGCTCCTATTAGGCCATTGGTTACCTTTGCAATACGTGTGTCTAGATACCTATCTATGAATATTTCCATGACCCACGTGAATATAGATGTTTTTTGCCCATGCACACACATAATCACACATACATGGATGACATGGATGCATGGATGGATGGATGGATAGATAGATACATACATGCATGCATGCATGCATACATACGCATAGATTCGTGAATATACAGATGCGTGGCTATACTCAATAAATCTTGGCCATGATCCACGTGTTTCTTGCCCCAAGTATCTGATTGTCTCCACGTGGCGAACCACGTGGCTCAGGTGCTGCTCCGCGGCCGGTTGCACAGCTGAAAGAGGACTACCAACCAGGGATTTGAAGGCAAAACAAGGTCGGCAAATCATTTGTTGTTCGGAAATAACTTCCCGCAATTTAACATATCTATGCAGAATCACCATTTTTGTTATGTAATCCATGTAAATCATCTATGAACGGACCATTTTCCATAGCTTCGTTAAGTTTCCGGAGGGTATCACATAGATGAGATTTAACCGTTATGGAAAATGGTTATTTTTCAGCAGCCGTGAATCAAAAGCCGGAAACTCCGGAGACCCTGATATGGAATATCACCGGTGATGGGCTTATGGGTCCGTTTACTGACCTCAAATGCACAGATGCTGGGGGCATTTTGGGAAGCATCCAACTTTGGGGGAACTCAATTTAACCATGAAGAGCAGACAATGGCGACGTGGCCACATGGTCGGGATGACGCCATTGGTTATATTGGTTTTCAAACAAAAAGTCCTACAGCAAGTTTCTACGAACATCACAGGCAGCCTCTCACAGGCGGATATACCACCTATAAAAATGGTGATGACTGGGGGATGGTTTATGTTTATGGCATTGTTTTACCCTCTGGTAAACAAACATAACTATGGAAAATCACCATGTTTAATGGGAAAATCCACTATAAATGGTCATTTTCAATAGCTATGTTAAATTACCAGAGGGTAACCACAGTACTGATGAATCTGCGGCCCAGGATCAACAGCACCGGCGCCAGGAGCTTCCCCGGCAGTTGCTGTTGGACATGGGCCACCCCTGGATCTACGACGACGAAGTGCAGAACATCTCCCAGCTGAATGGTGTGGCCGCCGGGACGCTGGTACCATGGCTTCAACAGCTTCAATAAATGGTGAATCATTGGTTTAATAGTGGTTAAATGTTGGCTAAATAGTGGCTAAATAGTGGTTAAATGTTGGCTAAATAGTGGCTAAATAGTGGTTAAATGTTGGCTAAATAGTGGCTAAATAGTGGTTAAATGTTGGCTAAATAGTGGCTAAATAGTGGTTAATTAGTGGTTAAATAGGTTAAACAGTGGTTAATACTGGTTAATAGTGTTACTTGATGGTTCATCTCAGTTGGTGGCTTGTGATAAGCCCAGTTAGTTCAGAGTAGACTTGGTCCATGGGGTGAACTCGTGTTTTTTGGCCGGGATGAGATATGGGATGTAGTCAGAGGAGGGAGCTCTTCAAGATGGGGATTGACATCATACTGCTTGGTGGTTGGTGGTATTGACTACCATCCCCCCAACTTACATCAAACCTGCCTTAATTGGCGGGTGGACGACTAGTGTCCAGTGTCCACCCAAAAATTGGCCATGTTCAGGGTCTACATGAATTGAGCAGTGTTCAAAACGCCTGTTGCTTGATGATCATAGGAGATTATACTACCCAATATCTTGGGGATTATTTCATAATCCAAGAACGGGGAATCCCGTTCTTAACCTACCAGGATTAAATGGAATAACAGAGGGGTTTTGAACACTGCTCAATTTACCGGAGGGTAGTTCAGAGTCACCAAAACCTCTGGTTTCGCCGAGGTAGACATTTCAGGCCACAATGGTCGCCCCATGGGAGTTGGCATCCTCAACAGGCTGGGAAGAAACTGAAACTACGTGTTCTTAGAAAAAATAGCCAGGTTTAAGGAAGCTGGCTGGAAATATAGATAGCCCAACTTAAGTTGTGTACTTTGATGCTGCTTTGTTCCGGCTGCATGTTCTTTTTCTTCAACTTTGGTGCTGGTGTCTTTGGTTCTGATCTGGAAATGGAAGGTATTTTCAGATCTGGTTGGCATGGATATTGCGCGAAAACATGCACTTTTGCGAAGGAATTCACATGGTACATGACGGGGATCCGCAACTCTCTAGAAACCTGACCGGCAACGCATGGGTCTTTTTCGAACATGGTTTCCCCATTTAAGGCCTTTAAACTTCTATGAATCGTTCAACAAGATTGGTTTAGATGATGATTTTCCGGCTTTCCGTGGACGCTGCAGTTGGGGTTATGAAGGGGTAGAACCATGGTGAAATAACCACCAAAAAGTTGGGATATAACCCCCGTAACAATCTCGCTATCCACTTAGTCGAAGTCCACCCCTATGAATCAACCATCAATCATCGTTTATCGTTTGTGTATCCATGTCTGTGTAAAATCCAACGAAACTATCCCATGTTTGTCCCAAAGCAATGGCATCAGGCAAGCTTCCATCGTGCTGCGTCGTATGGAGGGTGTAGCCAGTGGTACAGAGGTCACGCAGGACAGTCCAAAGATGTGGAGAAGATGAGTACTTCACCAATATTTATTGATACCAATTAGTAATTCAAATCAGATACCTGGTCATTGGTTCTCAAGTAGGGACATCAACAATGGACATCAGTATGGATATCAGTATATATGATATGTGGATATCAATGTGGATACCCTCTGATAATTTAACATAACGATTGAACATGGCCATTTATAGTGAGTTCTCCCATTAAAAATTGTGATTTTCCATAGTTATGCTAGTTTACCAGAGGGTATCAATGTGGATATGATTGATATTTCAACCGGCAAATCGTAGCTACAACAACTGACAACCAACTGCCAGGAGCTGCTGTCTGCGCGGTTGAAGTCTGCCTTCGCCCAGCGCCAGCGGCGACACGGCGAAGGCGCTGCCTATTGCCGGGCCTTCAATGGAGATCAAGATGGCTTGCCAGGTGGGCTCCCGGTTCTCCCCAATCGGTTGTTGTTTCGGAATCACCAAAATAGGCTCTTTTTTTTTGGTGGGAAAATAATGATGATAAAAATGTCGTTTTTTTTTGGGGGGGAAGGGGGGAAAAAATCAACATGGTGACTGGATGCTGGATCTTTGGGGTCGGATGTTCCATGGCCATCCATGGCCCAGGTGTCCTGGTGGACCGTTTCGGATCCAGTGCCGTGGTGACCTTCGAAGTCGTTGGTTCAGTGAAGTTGGAACTCTTGGTGCAGGACGGCAGAGAACTGGGGAACTGGGGGAGAAGAAGTGCGAAATTCACGATTAAATGATTGAAGCATGTTGAAACCAACTAATGTCTTGGAACATGTTTGAAGCAAAACGTAAAACATTGGTTTTTACCAAGCCATGGAACGGGAGGCTCTTCCAAAAGTCTTCCATCATGTTGAGGACCTTTGACATTGCGTTTTGGGTTTGTTACTTCATCAATCCATCAGTGGCTGTTCCTCGCAATGCATTGCAAATGTGTCAAACAAACCTTCCTGTCCCTTGCACAGCAATGAACATATATATAGATGGAGAAATATGGCCCTTTACCAGTTATAAGTACTGAACTAACCCCATTTATAGAATGTATAATCCCATAGGTTATAACTGATAGTCATGGCCATAACTGTGGAGAAATTTGGATAAATGAGTTCGCTTCCCTTTCAGATGTTGTATCTTTTTCCAATGTGATGTATCCTAGCCCATTCCCACAGTGGCGTTCAGGAGGAACTGACACGTTGGATCGGCAAGTTGAAGCAGCTGCTACTGGGACTGGGATGACTGGGATAGAATCAGTGGTTGAAAACCACCATCGAGGTTACCCTCTGGTAAACTAACGTAACTATTGGAAATCACCATTTTTAATGGGAAAACTCACTATAAATGACCATTTTCAATAGCTATGTTAAATTACCAGAGGTTACTGTAACCAGCAATGAAGATTGAGGTTCAAGCAACAAGCGTGGGTAAAAGAGGTTTGGCCACCTTATCTACATGCTTGTAACAAGGTTCTAAGGAAGGGCCCCGAATTGAGGGACCTGCTAATCACGGTTGCGAACCATTTCTAACAGGGATCATCATCCAAGAATGCGGTCTTGGGATTCTATAATCGGCTGTGACTCAAAGAACTTGGGTTTTGCTCGGGCTTTTGGAAGGTGTCCAAACCAAGAACGGCTAAAGAGCTCCAAGCGCCCCATCCATGCATGGCACCGAGGACAGTGCATCGGATGACCGCCAAGAAGGAAAAATGGGCCCAGGAGGGCTCTGAGTTCACCACCAGCATCACTCGTGGCGATGCATCCAAGGTGTGTCCTGGTGGATGCCGACTTGGAAAGTGGTGGGTGACATGTCTACGACAGTTTGATAAGAGAAGATGCAATTTCCATCCATTTCCTGGGTTATCACCACCTTGAGATAGATCTGTTCCAACAATGTCATGACAGCTGGATCTTTGTGAATTTTGACGGCACACCCCACGGCACAGGTCCGCGTGGTGGAACCTTTGGCCTCCTTTGATGTGGATGTGCTGCAGGGTTTAGTGCCAGGACCGGGAATTGGTCGTGGTGATTTTCATCATTTTGGGGGGTTAACATCTGGCTATACCAACGTATACCAACTATTACTCAGCTTGCTGGAATTGGTTTTGATCATTGAACTCGTGTATGTTATTGCCGCCATGACTGTCGATTTCACAAGCCCCCAATTGTTCCAGATCTAATATTTCATGGTGCTTGGTTCACCCCAATCATTCAGCTGCGGTTTTGGACCACTCTATTTTTTACTTAGTGGATTTATTATTCGAAAATACCCTCTGGTTATTTAACATAGCCATGGAAAATGGCCGATAGAAATAGATGGTTTACCGTTCTTAAAAATGGTGGATCTTTCCATGGCTATGTTAAATAACCAGAGGGTAAATCATATCAAACAACTAGGACTTATGGTAGATATATCTATAGTTAATGGGATTATAAACCAACTTATAACTGGGGGGCACCACCTTGTATCATTCTTTCCCATCATTTCCATCCTAAGACGCAGGACATTGGAACTACAGCCTGGAGGCGCTACGCGCCCCGTTGGCCCAAGCCTTTGGCGCCGGCACCGTCTTGGACGCCTGGGCCCAGTGTGGCCAGTGGGGCCTCCGTTGCGCCGCAGCTAGCGCCCAGGAGGTGGTGCTGCTGGAGGACTCCTTGGGCTTGGCCAAGTTGTGCCGGGAGAATGCAGCGTTGAATGGTCACTTGGCTGGAAATTCATGGTTTTTTCTAGGTAAAATATGGTAAAATGGTAAAAAATATGCCATAAACACACGGTTTTTGTCAGTCATGATCATGTTTATAGGTGGTATAAACTTACTATTCCCAGTCGTGGGTGGTTTGTGACATTGTTTTTACTCACATTAAGTCGTAAAAGTGCTGAGCCGACATAGGAAATGAGCTCACACAGAGTCACAGATGCAACTAACTGCTCAGTCAGTGTAGATACTGCATTCAATCCACGCGCGGAGAAAATGTTCATAGATTTTCTGCAACGAACCCGGTATTTTTCCCATTTCTTCCCCAATCATAGCGAGCATTTTAATTTAACCTTACGGGGGCTATCGAAAAAGATTGTGATTCTTTCCGCCAATTTTTGAGATATCCACATCTTTGTTGGTTCAACTCCCTATCCTGGTTGGTGATGATTATTGTCTTTCGTATTTCAACTGCCACCACCAGCATAGAAAAGTATATGTCACCATCCAGGAGGCCTGTAGCACGAGGTTCCCGTGTGAACCGCAATTTGGTGAAGGTGCAAACTTGAATACCAGTCCAGGTTGCCAATATATTGATATTAACAATATATAGATACCAATATACCAAAATCTTCTGATTCATTATAGATACTGATAAATACTATTTGCCAATATACTGATATATTAGATATGTTCCAAAATCGTCCAATAATTTAATAATGTCCAATATATATATATATATAATATACATATATATATATCATAATATATCAGAACAGTTTAAACTGTCGAATTGAAGGTGTCTATCCCACCCAAATCAGAAAACCCCTAGTCATTTCCCACCTTTTACCAGGTCTCGAGGAGAAAGTCACGGTGTTGCACCGGGGCGACCTGCACAGTGAGCTGCGGAACATGGCGACGCGGCTGGTGATTTCGTTGGGCCATTTTTTGAACGACATTCAAATGGGAAAAGCATGGGAAAAGCATGGGAAAAGGATCCAGAAATAATTGGAAATGAGGATTCGTTCACATCATTTCTGTTGTCTTCGGGATAAGCGAACTGAACCATGGATGATTCATTTCGATGTTGGTTCATGGATGATTCTTGGATGTATGAATTCATGATGACACCACCAACTGATACAGCTTTCAAATCATGAGAAAACCGTAAGTTCTTTCTGGTGAGGGTTTCGCAGGTTACGTTGTTGGCCATCTTGGATGAAGGAAATGAGATATAGGACATGTTTTTGAGAATAGTAAAAAAGATTAGCCATGTTGCCTTGTCGATTTCAAAGGAAGGAAGATTCAAGAAATTGAAAGTCTAAGTCTGCACGGATTGCTTTGGTCTTGGGTGTTTAACTTTAGATGTGAAGCCGGCAAAGTTGCCTTTCTTACTTGATGCCCCGCGATCCAAGAGCCAACGATGTTGAAGCACAGCTGTAGATTTTTCACTTTTGGTTCGGATACATGAGATTTTGGTCAACTTGCTAGCCGCTAGCCCTTCAAAGCTACCTGTGATTTTTCAAGTTTAAAGGAATTAACTTGCCTTCTAGAAGAAACAGCCTTTCAGTTTGAGGCTGAAAGTGGCATCCGCTTCAACTGCGTATCGTTGAACGTCCGCATCCGCCAGGGCCCTTGTCAGGGTTGCAAGTTTCAGATTCACTTTTTCCTATTCAAGCAGTGCTTGATCAATGTGGCACATGTGTCCTGCATCGCCAGTCATCAATAGATATCCATGTTCTAGTTCAATTTCTGGGGTTTTGGCGCGCAAGGTCAGAGGTTTTTCCTTCGTTAAGATACTGTAAGGTGGAGGTGTTTCTCACTGGGTAGACTGAATGTGTCTTGCATTTTCACACCACAAAGCATCATAGTACACATCTAACTGTGGAATTTGCTGCCTGAAGCGCTTCTAAGATTCTAAGGCTTCGAACGGTACTTGAAGCACCAGCGGGGTCAATTCGGACGTTGCTGGGATGAATTTTGTATGTCACAAGGGCGGATGAAGTGGTTTGGTGAGACCCATTTTTGGGATTCAGAATGAAAGTGGTGTGCTTTTCCCGGGTTTCAAATCGTAGCATTCATGCGGTTCCTGGACTTCGAACCTGTTTTGGCATTGCTATTAGCAATAGCTCCTTGTATCCCTGCAATATGAGCTGCAAGGTTGGTACAAGCCGAGTTTGAAGGGCTATGAAAGAGCCATCACGCTAGGAGAGCCCTGGCAGCATGTTGCAGTATGCTAGTGGTGATTTTTGGTGAGGAATGAGTTTTCCGACTGACAATGATACTGACAGAGACTGTCCAAGGCCATGGTGACTTCGCGCAACGGCTCCTTGATCCTTCAACCCCTTATGCTATAATCTTTCCATTGATGTTGGAACTCCCAAGTGCTTTGTATCCTTGAAAGTCACTAGGATCAAGGTCAGGAGAGATTTCTGAACGGCAGAGTCGTGGTATCTCTGTTTTTTTTTGCGGTTTTCGGGATGTTGGATCTTTGAAGCTGGTGCCTTGTATTTCAACATCAAAAAGTTGGGCGCAGCCAAGGCTATTTGGTGGTGTCCTTTCTGTTGCCATTGACCACGGAGTACTGGGCATTGTGCCTGGTGCAAGGTGCAGCCGGGCATCTTTTCGCAGCTTCAGCCAATCCCATTTGGAAATGGAACACTGGAACTCTGCAAAAAAGTAGATCATCAAGGATTTTCATAGAAAACGCCACCAGGTGCCTTAGAGAAAGCTTCCAGAGCTACTTGTCTGAAGATGGTTTGGGATCTATTGTGATCTATTCCATTCAAAAAGGACGATGGCAAATGTGGAGGTTCTTTACTGATTCTTTACTCCAACAATAAAGGGAACATTATTCTTTTTTGTTCTAGGGAAACTGATGGCTTCGCGTCATCTGAAAGATCTCAGGTTGGAAGTATTGTCTACTGCTCCAGCGGTGCCAGCGAGCCGCGGTCTCAGTGGTGACGGTGACCTCTAATGGCGAGGTGAGGATAGGTCGAAATAGTGCGCCTTAACGGATTTTAATGACTGGGTAAATGGGCTACTATGGATCTATAGTGATTCAATTGTGGTCAATGGGATGTTATGGTTATATATTATATATATATATAGATATACAACAAATATTACAACAAATATCATATTGGTTGGTGGTTTCAAACCAAGATTCAACACAGAGACTGAAACGGTTGGAGTACAATCACCTCTACTTGTACTTGCTGAAGCAAGAGTCTTATTTGAGAATTTTATCAAAGCTAGCCCTTCCAAGGAATTATATCCCCTCTACCGAGGGACACTGCGATGGCCTCATCAACGATGGATGAGTATTGGAGCCATATCGTGATCGCCGTTCATTTGGCATAGCTTCAAAAAGCGCGGCCGAAGCTGCAGCCAAAGAGACCATGATTCAGTACTGCCAATCCTGGTTTTGTCTCACGACCGTCGGAATAGCCTTGGTGTCAAGCTTTTTGAACGGGAATGACTGCGTTGTCCCTCCCCTCTCACAAAACTTTATTGAGAAGGTGCAGCTGCTCGACAAGAAGTAAAACATGCCAATTTAGAAGCAAGAAAAGGCAAGCGAAAAACTTCTAACAATCGTTGTCACTGAATCTGAATGGATCTACCAATTCAGTGTCTCACTTGTGTATTGAGCTGAATCTTTGGGGTTTGCCGGTATGTCCAGACAGTGAAAGACGTAAGCAACAGGCCCCAACGAAGCCAACCATGATTCCACCACATCACAGAACCAATCAGAGGGGAACCAACGGCATCAATCCAGAAGGGGCCCAATCCAAGATGCTATGATGCTGCTGCGGCAAGGAAGGCTGTCATTTGGTTGCATGTTTGCTTGTCATTTTTTGGGGATGACCAACATGACCGGTGACTCAGCACATGTCACAATGTCGCTGTCGCTTCTCACCACAAAGATATCTACAAAACATTTTTGAATTCAGCTTCTCCAAGTCGAAAAAGGCCTTGGTTTGTTTAGGAGTAACCCACAACTGCAATATTTGCCCCACGGCACTGCATGGGTTCATTGAGGTGCTCCAGAGCTCGATGCTGGCAGCTCGCGCGGAGAGGCAAGGGGAAAGATGGCTCGGAAGTGGCAGTGTGCACAAGGATTGGTTCTTCCAACTGTGGCAGTCCCAACATGTTGTGGAATGAATCCAGAACAATATCTTATCCAGCTATCAGCTGGATAACACGGTTTGGGCCGCTGTGGACACAATTTTCAGAGGCGCATCTACCGATGAATGGTGGAATAAGGAGACCATGCTGGGCTTGCTGGTTTGGAGGGATGGAAAAGGTCAAGGAGATGTCCATGAACAAGAGTTCCCGTTCGGAACTTTCAAACCTGAAATCAGTTGATGTGCTGCAAACGCCGCGCTCTGAGAGAAAATCATAACACACAACGTTAGCCAGCCGTCACCTCATGTGACCATTTCGCAGCTGGGCAGTGGCTGCAGATTGTAGTTGAGACTGAAAAATTGAGTAGCTGAATTGTATTTGCTTCTCCTGGGAACAACCACTTCAGGAGCTTGAAGCCCGGCGCGGCCGTCCGAGACCTGCGGAGGAGCGTGGAAATTGTGCTGGACAGTAGATGACTTGGTAGGTGCTGGTCTCAACGGAGGTGACGATACGATTGGTGATGACTGCTGGGATAGCTGTTTAGCAAAGCTTTTTTGGCACGGGTAGTCATGGGAATAGGTCATAGTGCCAAGCATGCTCTGACATGAACTACCCTTTGGCTTTTTATGTATATAATATTATTGTTGATGCTATTATCGTTTTTCCCAACAGCAGAATGCCTATGAGCCTTGGCTAAGAGAGGTTCGCGCGTTCCAAGGGTTCATCAAGCTTCCAATGTTTTCAAGTGAAAGCAGCAGGGTTCCAAGTCCAATCCGACTCTAGCAAAGCGTGCGCAGCCCAGCCCGCTCTCTATGCTTCAATTTCCAATTCAGCACTGATACAGCAGGGTAGGAGCCTAATCCAACCTCTTCCACTAGGTATCATCGTTGCAAGGTTCCAGGGTTCAAATTGCTCAGGCCTCCAGCCCTTCAAGTTGAGTGAAAATTTGAGGCTGGGAAACAATGATTATGCCCAGCTATTGGAGATGTATCATGGTTTCATAATGAACATTGGGGTACACCTTCAACAATCCTTGTACCACCGAAATGGCCGCAGCAACAAGATTTGTACTTTAGTCCACTGCTTAATGGACATGGTTCTCAGTAGCCAGTTCTGTTGATGCCGATGCCCTTGGTGACTTCAGGAGCCACAAAAAGCTGTGCCCAAACCTTTGAACAGACAAAGTGCTGTGTGGGAACGGCAGGACGCACCGGTTAAGGCCATGCTAAGAAACCTCCTGTTGGAAAGGTGGAACCAGACATTGGGCCGGTTGGGTTCAATGGATTTCTCTGGGATTGGGTTTCAAAAGTGTGTTCGGGCTTCCTTATGTGTGTTCATGTATCAAAACCGTTTTGCTGGAGAAGGAAGCTAGCAATCCATTTCAGGTCGCAAGCCTTTTTTCACCATCCGGACACTTCATTTGCGTCATTCAGTCTAGGCTTGTAGCATTCGAGTGCTAGCCTTTCTTTCGTTTTTGGTTCCCGGGTTGCGCCAAAGCCTTGCAGGACTGGCAGCAGAGCGCCAGTTCTTTGCAACTCTTCGCGTATCCTGAAGACCGTCGCACTCCCTGGGCCTCGGTATCACTGTTCTTGGCCTCAAGTGCTGCTACTATGGCGGCAGCGGCCTTGTGGCAACAGGTCAGGGACAACAATGGGGACCGGGGACAGCATGTTAAGAAAGGAATGGAAAGGACGCGTTGAAGTTTGATGAGCGATTGGGCTCTTCTTGCAAATGCAGAAAAGTTTTATCACCAGTAATTTGTTTGCCAAGATGGGTCATGTGCACAAAATTGCTCATGTGGGTGGTTAGGCGGCTTGTGGAAAGGAAAGCGAGTTCCAAATTGTGTTGCCACCGCTCTATTTCAGTCGCGTTGTGTTGACTTTCTTTCTGGGCTTGGCGGCGCATTTGTTTTCATTTCATACGAAGTAGTGCTGCTGTGACCTTCCTTGACGAGCATTAGAAGCACGGTAGACTTCACCATGAAACTGGAAGGTGCGGAGGTCCAATTCCCTCGAGGAGCTGCAAGAAAAGTTGGAGCAATTCACAAAGCGCCCCATGGCAAGGAAATAGCACGATTCTGGGCCCACGAAAAATTGGTGGTGCTTATCATAAATGAGCCCAATGCGTCAATAGAATTTCAGCTTTGAATGTCAGCACCATGGGAAGGGCATTCTTGCAGAGCCCAAACCTGTTTGTGATTTTGACCATGCATATTTGCGAGTGCACATAGTGTAGGCCTTGCATAGATCTTACATAGATATTATTTGAAAAACTGCCTTGGAATTCGAGACAGCATCACTTCCAGTGTGTTTTGGTGGTGCTGGCAGCCATGAGGTTTAGCTGCTTGCTCAGCCACCTGGCCACTGCAGGCACATTCACTGAGTGCAAACATGCCTTCGTCACGTGCTTTGACTCGGACGGATTGGCTTCAATGATGTTCCATGTACCCTCTGGTAATTTAAGGTAGCTATTGAAAATGCCCCATTTATAGTTGATTTACCTATTAAAAATGGTGATTTTCCATAGCTATGTTAGTTTACCAGAGGGTACATCAACTGGAAACACGTTGCAGGGGCAAGAAAGCCAATTCATTGCGCTTCGCCAGGTCCATGAGTTCCACCGCCTCTTCCTGGCCTCTTTGCTGCGTGCCGGGGAGCAGCCGGCCCGGATCCTGTCGGATGCAGCCCTGTTGCTGTTTGGGGGGACCTTGTTGCTTGGCTAAAAGGCTGGTGGTGAATGCATGGCCCATGTGGATGAACTTCTCGGGGAAGGATTGGTTGGGTCTGCCATTGGCCTCATGCGATTCAAAGTCTTTGTCCTATTGGTGGAGTGTGTGGTGCAGCGAAGGGTTCCCGTTGTGGCGACAACTTGTAATCGAGGTTGGAACGGCTGTATGGTGCACGGTTTCTGCTGCTGCTTGTTGGCACTACGACCATCTTGAGCAATGCCAGATGCCTGGAAGGGACGCTGATGCTGCAGTGATTTGACAGCCTCATATTTGCAAGGTAAATGCAGAGTGATCCCCAATGACTTGGTTTTTCTTCCCAGCCAATCTCTTTCCGAACAGAGGATTTTTTTCCGGTCTTGCAAGGCAATGGCTCTGACTGTGCATCATTACTATGTGGGCTCGCAACATGAAGGCATTAAGGGTATGACTCTTCTTCTTGCAGGGGGCATGCACAACACACAAAGTGCGATTACATGCGTCTGTTGTTGCCTACCAAGCCTGACTAGCTATGCATCATGGGCAAAATCATAAAGTTTGTTCAAGTTTGTGGTGTACTTGCTCCACTATCTCCGGTGTCTTTGCAGGTTTGAGCTCCACCAGCGGTGGCTTAGTGGCACTGGGCGCCTTCTGCGCCCTGCGGCATCCACGCTGGGCGATTTGGCCAGGTGACTGGGGTGACACATGATGTAGCAGGAAAGGAGAGGAACCAAAAGGACTTGGGTTAAGGGTCTAGTGCCATCTGGTGCTAAATCATGGTGGGTTCAGGTGTGGCTATCTTTCCTCTAGACGGCTTCCGATTTTTGTGACGTTGCCTTTATGCGCAGCTTTCAAAACCAGGAACAGGCTTGGTGATTCTCTGTGGTGACATTGAATGCTGGTTGTGTTCCCCACATCATTGTGTGAGGTTCTTGTTTTTCCGCTCTGTACCTGGCCGCCGCCACGTCCTCCTCCTGTCCTCCTGGCGCAACATTGTCACACAACTCTTTCACACAACGTTGCCAAACACAACTCTGACACACGCAGCTCTTTCACACACAACTCTGTGACATACAACTGCTTCACACACAACTGTTTCACACACACAACTCTTTCTTGCACACACAACTCTTGCACACACATGCACACACACACACACACCTCTTTCACATACAACACGTTCATACACCTCACTTTCACGTACAACTCTTGCACACAACCGGTCCTCCAGCATCTCCGTTATTTTTCCTGCCTTTCCCATCTCACTTTCACACCTGTTTGAAATTATTGGAAGAAGTTGACATGTGGGGTTGCTATCCGGTACTTTAATTCTTACCAGTGCAAGGTATTCCGATCCCAGTCTCTTGGCTCATGGCCCCTGTGCTGGCCGGGTCCTCAAGCGGCACATCAAATTAAGTTTTTAGTGACGGACAAGCAGACAAGCGGGCCCAGAAACAGTTCCGGAGTGAAGCATACATAGCGCCTCATACAACTCAGGTTGCAGACTTGTCACTTGCGCGGGCATACCTTCGAGACTTGTCCTCATACCGGTAGCATTGCTCAGATGATTCCTGCCAGCCTCTTGCATTAGGCATTTAATTTCAGGGTTCCAGTTGCGAAAGCTTTCTTTCAGCCTCAGGTTAGCAACTGGCACGGCTTGCTCCTGAGGGACCATGAGCATTTGTTTGCATGTTGGTTTAGGTTCATAGATTTCATAGTCTTCTTCGCCGCCAATGCACTTCACCTGGCCAAGGCTGGCACGACTGACACACGAGACAGCATCGCAGGCTTTCCCCGCTTGAAAAGAACATCCAGACGCACCTCACCTGCCATGCCTGGAAATAATTACTTGTTTGACCTGTGAGGCTTTCACCGTTCAATGGCGTTAGCCGCCTGCATGGCGGTGGAGGACCCCCTCGCACGCCTACAAACAAACGTGCTCGTACCACTTGCAAAAACACGCCATGCAACTCTTCTGGTGCTGACTGAGGAGCGCAAGCGAAGCGAGTGCCGCCCTCTTCCAGAAGATGTTTTGTCATGGCGGGCAGACCTGGAAAGGGAAGCTGACCAGGAGTTCAGCGGCCGTTCCCAGATTTCATGTTGCAATTCACAGCGGGGCTGCTTGCAGGACGTGCTGGCTCCAGAGGCGCGGCAACGCCGAGACCCAGCTTTCACCGTTTCCACAGAATGCGCAGCTGTTGCCAGACAAAGTTCGCTCTGTCAGGCGACACTGTGGGCAGATGTTTCCGGCGTTTTCCTTGGCTTTTGTGCTGCTGGCCTGTCGACCCTTCTGCTGGTTTGAGGGCAAAAGTGGCGTTGCAGCTTCAATTGATAATTTAATTGCCAAAAAAAGATAAGATTATTTTCCCGAATGCCAAAGGATAATGTTTCCCCGACATCGGTGTGCAGAGACCTTGTGTTTCCCCACATCACCCATTGAAATCTGTTCAAATACCTATGTAGCGACAGGTCCAAGACCAACTATATACTATTGGGTTCTACAATACGGAATCTAATTGAGTCGTTTCAGTTGTATGGAAACTATGAGTATATTCAGCAGGGCTTTCCGTGTCGAACAAAGAATATATATGCGCCGTTTGCTGCACTGCGACGTGGATCAAGCAGTTGACAGGACACAAACATACGTGCAAATACAAAACAATGTGGCTACCAAACAGCAGCACCAACACATTTTTTTGAAATGATAAGTGGTGGTGTGAGTTTATGTCTAAAACACAATTTCCCCCGGTGACGCAATAGCGGGCAATTTTTCCACGACAATAAAACCAAATTATGCGTTCAATCCAAGCTATAAGCCTATGGTTATCCTCACATATTCTGTTGGCGCTCGATTATCAACTAAGTCAAAATCAACAGCAACTTCAACATCCACATCCACATTATTATCCTCATCACCATCAATCCATCAACTCATCAAGCGCATTTATTTTTGGTCACCATGGCCATTGCTGCCATAGAACTCCTGGTAGCCGCTGAAGTGGCCCTTCGGAGCACAACGCCGCTCCGGATGCTGCGCGTGACGTCGCGGGAACCGCCCGCTGTGTTGGGCAGCTACTCAGATGGTGGTTTTGCCACGTGGGCACCTGAAGATCTCACCTGGAAGGCTGGTGGGATGATCCGCAGTTTTTTGCAACAAAAATGAAATGGAATTGGCAATTGCATTTGAACGTGGGGTCAGTGAATTTGAACTTTCATTTTTGTGGTTGGTGATGGTAAAACTTGGTGGTGGAGTTTGTTCAGAACTAATCCGAAACACTTCACTCAGAAATTTTAGGCTGCAGAAAATGAAACACCCCTTTGTTTTTTGTTTGAGATTTCTCGGCTGGTTGGATCAGCGGATTTGCTGGGGACATGGTGGTTTTGTCGCATATGAACCGAACAAATAATTTCTTGCATATAGTACAGCAAAAATCGTGCGATATTTGTGGTATTGCATTCACAGTCACAAAAAGAATCGTTCATGGAACTTTGATTCAACCTTGGTGTGGGTGGGAATCGCCTCTTTGTGCAGCAGGGTCTTGGGCTGCAGGTGAATGATTGCGACGAACCCACCAGCATGCTGGGTAAGGCCAGATGGGGTGAATTGGTCTGGGCGGATTGATAACCAAGAACATATACCCAACCAACGGCATAGGATAAGACATGGGGGTTTAACCAACAATGCAGCAAACAGAGGGTTTCCACTAGAAATAGATGCTGAAAAATAAGTGGGTTGTGCCTTCTCGCCCGTCCGATGCAATGTATTTCAGAGGGTTACAAAACCAGTGATCCTTATCCCAAAAAGGTTGCAATTTGCAGGTGAGTACTTCTACGCAACTATTTGGATGATGATGGGTATCCTTACGGTTGCCAAAAATGCCGCAACTTTTTGGTGCGGTGAATTGAAGAATCTTGCAGTCCACTTCTGTTTGGATGTGCAGCCAACTTTGTGTAAGTTGCCCACAGCCATTGCCGTGACCCAGGTGTACAATGTTGTACCATGTTGTACAAACTTTGTACAAAGTTGTACAATGTTTTAGGGATATTCCCAGTTTGAGAAAGGGGCCGGCTTGTATGAGATCCCCATTGCATTGTTTGCTGCACGGATCATCTGAGATGTGGATCCCCGTCGATGTACGAATCCCAGTCATGCAATCTAGATACATATATAATATCATATATATATATAATTATTTATTTATTTACAGTATATCTACGCGTCTACATATGTAATGTATGTGTGTAATGCAATTTACTGTAATGTAACGTAACTTAAACCAATGCACCACAATGGAATGGAATGGAACGTAAAGCAACTCAACGCAATGCAATGCAATGTATGTACCTACCTATCTATCCTATTTATTCTTTCTGTTCTTTTTATTCTACCTAATCTATCTAATCTATCCAATGTACTGTAATGTACCGTAAAGTACTGTTAATGTACTGTGATGCACTGTAATGTACCGTACTGTCCTGCAATTTCATGTCATGTCATGTAATGTTGTATCTACCAATCTATCTTTCTTTCTATCTTTTTCCCATCTTTATATTTTCCCATTTTGTATCTTAGTTCTATGTTGGTTCTATCTTAATATTAAAATATTTCTATCTTTTCCCGAATGCGTAGCAAGGGTTCCCGTTTCACTCTGGGGGTCTGGGGGCTGAGGGTGTGTTCGCTCGACGTTGCGTTTGTGGTCGCAACCGTCCGCAACCGTTCGCAACCGTTCGCGACCGTTCGCAACCGTTCGCGTGAGGACCGTATGGCCGTGCCTATGGGAAGTTTTACAGAGGTGGTCCTTTTTGGAGGTTTCAGACGTCTGGTTGCTTCGTTTCGCGTGGCAGGCGTGGCACTTCGTGACATTCAGACGTGTTCTGCAACGCGTCGAAAGTCGTTTCGCGTGGCAGGCGCAATACTTTTGCGACGTTTTCAGAAGATGTGTTGCAGTTTTCGTGGCAGGCGCAGCACTTTGGGCGTGTCCATCGTCATTTTTCGTGGCAGGCGCAGCACTTTAGACGTGTCCTTTCCCGAATGCGTAGCAAGGGTTCCCGTTTCACTCTGGGGGTCTGGGGGCTGAGGGTGTGTTCGCTCGACGTTGCGTTTGTGGTCGCAACCGTCCGCAACCGTTCGCAACCGTTCGCAACCGTTCGCGTGAGGACCGTATGGCCGTGCCTATGGGAAGTTTTACAGAGGTGGTCCTTTTTGGAGGTTTCAGACGTCTCGTTGCTTCGTTTCGCGTGGCAGGCGTGGCACTTCGTGACATTCAGACGTGTTCTGCAACGTGTCGAAAGTCGTTTTGCGTGGCAGGCGCAATACTTTTGTGACGTTTTCAGAAGATGTGTTGCAGTTTTCGTGGCAGGCGCAGCACTTTGGACGTGTCCATCGTCATTTTTCGTGGCAGGCGCAGCACTTTAGACGTGTCCTTTTGCGTGTTTTTTGTAAATCGCATTGGCAGGGCTGCGTCAAGTGGTGACAAGGTGCAAATTCCGTGGCAGGCGTGGCATTTTCTCACATGTGCTGAAAATTGACGGAAGCCTCGCACGAAACATCGATTTTGATGTTACAAATTTTCAGGTTCTAAGGAAAACTCGTAGGAAAACGTCGATTTTGGAGCTGCAAAGTATGAAAATTGGAGGAAGTCTCGCACGAAATGGTCGTTTTGGTGCTCCCACCTGTCTCGTCTCGAGTCTCTGGTTTTCCTGTGGCCTCGCCGTGTCTATGGGGGAAGCTGCAAAACTTGTCCTTTTGTCATGTTGCCAACTGTGAAAATTGGAGGAAGTCTCGTACGAAATGCTGGTTTTTCTGCATCCACGTGTCTTGTGTCGAGTCGCTGGTTTTCCTGTGGCGTCGCCGTGTCTATGGGGGAAGCTGGAAAACCTCTCCGATTCGAATGTGTCCAAGCAGGTTGTCATGTCGTTTTGCGTGGCAGGCGTGGCACTTTGTGACATTCCAACCTGTTTGATACCGTGTCGAAAATATCAAGCTTGGAGGAAGTCTCGCACGAAATGCTCGTTTTTTTGCGCCCACGTGTCTCGTCTCGAGTCTCTGGTTTTCCTGTGGCGTCGCTGTGTCTATGGCGGAAGCTGGAAAACATGTCCTTTTCGAATGTTTCCAAGCAGGTTGTCATGTCGTTTTGCGTGGCAGGCGTGGCGCTTCCTCACTCCACACTCCACACTTTACACTCCTCACTTTACACTCCACACTCCACACTCTACACACCACACTCTACACTTTCCACTCCAGACTCCACACTCTACACTTTACGCTCCACACTCCACACTCCACACTTTACACTCCTCACTCCACACTCCAAACTTTACACTCCACACTTTACACTCCTCGCTCCACACTTTGCACTTTACACTCCTCACTGCACACTTTACACTTCACACTTCACACTCCACACTTTCCACTCAACACTCCACACTTTACACTCCACACTCCACACTTTACACTCCTCACTCCTCACTCCACACTTTACACTCCTCACTCCACACTTTACACTCCACACTTTACACTCCACACTTTACACTCCACACTCCACACTCTACACACCACACTCTACACTTTCCACTCCACACTCCACGCTTTACACTCCACACTTTGCACTCCACACTTTACACTCCACACTCCACACTTTACACTCCCCACTCCACACTTTACACTCCACACTCCACACTTTACACTCCTCACTCCACACTCCACACTTTACACTCCTCACTTTACACTCCACACTTTACACTCCTCACTCCACACTCCACACTTTACACTCCTCACTCAACACTTTACACTCCACACTTTACACTCCACACTTTACACTCCACACTTTCCACTCCACACTTTCCACTCAACACTCCACACTCCACACTTTACACTCCTCACTCAACACTTTACACTCCACACTTTACACTCCACACTTTCCACTCAACACTCCACACTCCACACTTTACACTCCACACTCCACACTTTACACTCCGCACTCCACACTCTACACTCCACACTTTACACTCCACACTCCACTCTACACACCACACTCTACACTTTCCACTCCTCACTCCACACTTTACACTCCTCACTTGACATTCCACACTCCTCACTCCACACTTTACACTCCTCACTTGACACTCCACACTTCACACTTTGCACTTTACACTCCTCACTCCTCACTCCACACTCTACACTCTACACTCCACACTCCACACTTTACACTCCACACTCTACACTTTACACTCCATACTCCGCACTCTACACTTTACACTCCACACTTTGCACTTTACACTCCACACTCCACACTCTACTCCAAATAAACTATTGCAGAAAGGTATTGTGTTTCACTGCATAACCATGTGTTTTGACATCTGTACCATTAACATACGTGTGAGCATTCGGGTTCGTGGGCTTCATCTTGTTTCCAGCTATCTATGAATCTATAACGTCCCCAGTTTTATTAGTTGGCCGTTATCAAATTACCATCTCACATCCATAGTTGCTATAGCTGATTCCTCCATTCCAGTTGCAGCTGGTACTGGTGACATATCTCATACGTTTTCACATTTTTTGTGTTTCATAGGATCAACCTCAAACAACCCATTCTTCCTGGTAAATCTCAATCCCCCATTTTTCGCCTGATCATCCATTGATTTTCAAATCTTCTATGAACCATCTGAAATCAACTGACATCCAGGCTCTCCGGTGGTTGAAAGCTGATTGCGAGGGCGACCTTGCGGTGCATCAGCAGCTGGTTGCCCCCAATGCTCAGATGTTTGGTGCAGTCGGGGCGACGGAGGTGTGGGATGTTTTCTCCGAAAAAGGAAAAGTGCTGGCCCAGAAATGATATGAGTTTTTTTTTGGGAAAGCAGCAGTTTGGTTTTGAGAAATCTGCTTTGGAACAAGTTGCAAATTCTCTGGCAAGTTGGTGGCCTGGGGACGGAGCAACAAGAACGACACTTTCGGAAGACATGAAGCAATGCACGGGAGAAAAAACCTGAAAACTCGTGAGTTTTCCCAACGGGGGAAGAGGGTTTTGCCAGGCGGTTGACCAAAATTGTTGATCCCTTCCCCAATTGTCCAAGCCCTTGCATCCAATACCTGGCTGGGGTCCCCAAGATTGTGGCAATAAATATGATTTGGGAATGTGTTTACCCAAGGCTTCGAACTAACAAGCAAGGTAATACAACCCGGATGAACCCTTAGTAGCTGGTCCGGGCTCGAAATTTGATGCATTTGCTTGAGAGGTCTTGGCTTTCAAGAAGAGCTTCTTGAAGATGGAGAAGAATTATGAGGTTGATGCCATTCTTGATGTGGACCTACATAACCGAGTGGTCCTACCTTTTGGCTTGGCATTTTTTCGATTTTCCCACAATTTTTCTTACTTTTTTTTGATTTTCAGGAGACCTTCTAGAGGTGTACTATCGCTTTGCTTCATGAAACTGGCAATTTCGTAGAGTATTCCTGCGTTTGCAGTTTGCAGGCTCATTTTGCAGCTTAAGCGACGTTGGCCACACATTTTCCATTCGACATAGGTTCACACAACATGCAGGCATGATCAGGTAATATATATATATAATAGTGTATATCTCTATTATTTGGCTAGGTGGCGTTTGCACGAAATCGACACAATTTCATGCTTGACTGCGATCTACTGTGTTGCAGGGGCACGTGTATTTCGCAAAATATTGATAGTGCCCGCTTTTCGTTGCATTTCTTCAGGCAATGCAAAATCACTTTTGAACCGTGTCTTGAACAGATTCACTCTAACTTGCAGTGTCTGAATCCTTGCAGTAAAACAAAACCCTAGGCTCTAAACACACCAGAAAACCCTTCAACAATCCTAAGTTGACCCAATCCTAAATAAAATCGAAAGAAACCCTAAACCAACCCTAAATCAACCATTTTAATAAAGCTTGGATCAGATCGCTTAAAGCAGCCCAAAATAGACCCTAAGCATCCTTAAATAGCTTCAATAAGTCAAAAAAACTAAAGAAACCCTAGACCAAGCATGAGTAGATCATCAACCAGCCCTATAAACAGACCTTAAACCGACCCAAAAGCAAGTAAACCCCTAGTGAAACTGCGGGTGGCGCAACGTCCGCCCCGGAGGGATATTCTTTCAAATATTTGTTCCAGGTGACATACCTTTCTTTGTCCGTTGTTTTGAAGCACAGCATGTTTCATCCTTCGCCAATCTTCGCCAGGGCTTGAATCCTTGCGTTTTTCGTAGCTCCAGGTGGTGGTGGCATCCTTTGAATGTCTCATTCCTGGAAGAGAAGGTCGTGGAACCGATGTGATGCAATTCGATGAGGATCTCCATGTGACCGGCGTGGCGGCCGTCCGACACCATGAGGTGAAGTCGTGACATGCCGTACTGAGATGTTTTGCGATTTTTGTCAAGAAGTGCGATTGCTTGGAGGTGTGGGTGTCGAAAACACTTGCTTGCAACTCTACTGGTGTTCATTTACCATTTGGCTTTCTTTCTGCGATCAATTACTACAGTTTTATTCTGGGGATATCTTGATTTTACCCAAGGATACGTACAACACTAACACTGATCGGTCATACAATTCTGAAATCCTCCCGTACTCCAGAGGGGACTGCTTTCGCTGCTTTATTGCACGGCCAGGGTGAGCTGGTTCCGCCATTGCGGTCTTTAGGGTCGATCAAGGCGGATCAGATGGATCAAGGTGGAAGAACTCGAAGGAAAAGGCTGCCGTCCACCCAAGTTTGCGGTTTGGGCACTGGGTCTGGATTGTGCCCGAAGTAGAAGAAATATCCTTGGGGTCCAGATGCATTGGGAAGCTTTGAAGCGCAGAAGCACAGTGTAACATACCAAGTATGTTTTTAATGCCTTTGCTCCCTGAATGCAGAATATTTGGCAGCAGGGTTTGGCAGTTGATGATTTGGGGATGCCCGAAGTTCTCGATACCCGATTTCGCAAACAACATTTGGGATGTTAGGGGCCCCCAAGTTTCAAACATGTTTCCTTTAGAAACACATGACATCATACTGATTGTGTCCTTGATGCGCTGGCAAGTCGCGGGGAACATCATAGTATTTCCTAATGATTGATGGATGCCAGACCCCCACATGCTAGCCATGCCAGGTACTTGGCATGGAATAAAAATGATGTGGTGACTGTTTCAACATGCCAACTCTCTCAACAAAGACACTCGTTGGCAGCGTATGCTCAGGCACCTTTTTTGGCTGAATTTGCACTGCTGCAAACTTATCACGGAAATTCCTGTGACCGCTTCGCAGGGATCCGGGGAACCATTGCTTTGCATTTTGGCTCAGAGAGTAAAAATGGTCGTACTTGACAACCTGTTGTCACAGAGGCGAGTGTTTTTCCAAAATGATTTCACTTCGAATCAAAGGTGACTAAAGTTATGTTCAAACATCAAGTTGGACCAAGTTTGTTTTGCCAACAGCAGACAATAATTGTCGCCGTTTGCAGCTGAGCGGCTGTTGGCGGTTTGAGTTATAGGGTGGCACAAGCAGACATGACACATGGTGTCGTAGGTGTCGTAAGAGCAGGACCTTCTTCAAGCAGGAACAAAAAAGCATGGGACGCACACAGAGTTTGAATAGGCCGTTATTCCTGAGAACAAACTTGCTGTGAGTGATAACCTGATGACCTGGTTACTTTATAAAACCGTGAAATGACATCTTCGAAAATTGCGCTTGCATCTCTGATCATTCGTTGTTTCAATGGTTTTCCAATTTCATGGAGGAAATCTATTCAGTGCCAGTTTTGGTCAGTTCATGTGCATGTCGATCTTGGCATGTTTGGACCATGGCTGCTTCAAGAATCTTGGGGCCGTTGTTGCAACGGAGCGTCGCAGACTATTTCGATGTGTCCAGTCAGGAACCTTGGCGATGTATTTTTGCGGTAAAATGTGATTGTTGCATGCAACTGGTCGAGTTTTGTTGGTGTATTGGTTTTCGGTACATTCTGTTATTGTGAATTTCCCGAGCTTCTGGTGGTCGGTCTTCTCAACAGTGGGTTGCGAGTCACGAGAAAGCAATGAGTACAAACCTTTTGTGAAATCCGTGTTTAGGAATGGTGGAATTTGTCACAGCGAACCATTATTTCCTATTATTCCTGGAGCACAAATAATTGCGTGTAAAATTATTGCACCCTGCTAGGTTTGTGTTTTGGAATACAATATAAACAGGAACCCTCCCACAACTTGTTTTTGTAGTGGCCTTTGTTTTTCCACAGCAGTATGTATTTCAACGTCCTCGCGCAAATTCAAAACCTTTCAACTTCATGGGTTTCACTCAGTTGTTTTTCCATCTTCATTTTGAATTTTCAGCCTATTTCTACAGGTTGACCCCTCTAAATCGGGATCTGCGAATACCCACCGTCATGATGAGGAGAATTTTGAGGAGTTATGATAGCGATGACAGCAATGACTGACTTGGCCCCCTTGGTATCATCTTGGGATAACCCTGTCAGGATTAATTGCTTTCTTATCCCTTCTTACATTTCATTTCAAGTTGGACATCAAGGGATATTGGCAAGGTCACTATCACTTTCCATAGCCACGACATCATGGCCCCGCAATGTGAAGACATTCGCAACTATCCAGCATTGCTGGAAGTTTTTTGGGGATATCATCATGGTTGAACCCCCATCTTCTCCCATATTTGTGGATTAATTCTTATCTTTTAAAATCTTTTAGTCGCAAAATCACCAAGTTTGGTGCTTCCATCCCAAAATTCCCCGCATCCACCTGCCACAAAACCAAGCTCTCCCAAATTGATGTTCACTTCATTTCATAAGATCTTTGTGGTTACTGTATATCGACTTTTCAAAGCTGGCCGTTGCCAGTCCGTGGACATTTTCTCCGGTGAGCTGCACCTTTCTGCGGTGGCACTGCGTCCCCGCGTCGTTGCACGTCGCCTACGCGTCTCTGGCCGCGCGGGGCGGGTGGTCGCCAGCTGGTCCTGGCGTAGGCTGTTGACGGAAGCCCTGCAGGTGGAGGTGAACGATTTGAAGATCCAGCTGGTGACTCGATTTGTTTTGATGCAAGTGATCCAAGTCATCCAAGTCATCCAAGTTGCGAAAGTTTTCACCCATAGGCCCATAATTAGTGTGGACTCTTGGGCCATATGGACCATTATGATCTTTGAAATGCGAAAAATGTTTCAACCAACGGGGAAGAACTGAAGAACACCAAGGGTCAGTTTCAGACATGGCTCAGGACATTGAGGACTGCTCTTCTGCATCGGAAAGCTCTTCCGGAACAGCTTCGGTGACTGCCCCATCGGAAAGAAACTATGTGGAGAGGCTGAAACGGAAAATCATGGATCAGTTGGAGCTTCGCATCACCGGTGCCCACATTCGTCTGGAGGGCTGCCAGGGCAACCAGCTGAAAGCCACTGCAGGTCTGATCTTCGACAGCTTCAGCATTCACCCAGCGGTTTCGGAGGGTGGTTTGCGGCAAAGGGTGGAGATGACGCTGAGTGCTTATGCCTATTATGCAGATCCAGAGGTTCAGCTGGCGGATGTGCCACCTGAGGCCTTTGTGGTGTCGAATGCCTCCCCCAGCTGCTGGGCTACACGAATTTCCGGTCGACGCTTTGTGGATTGGAAGGGGTTGCAGCTGCAGTTGGAAGGTCAACACATGCAGGTGCAGTGGAGAAGGGAACAGCTCCGCTGCTGCCTGCAGTTGGCTCAGCAAGCGAAAGGTGAGCGAATCAAAAGTGATGACTTTGCAGATGCGAGGGAAGAGGATGAGTTCTTGGAGTGTGAGGATGTGGCAGTTCAGAGCTGGTCCAGGTGGTTGAGGGACAAATGGCGTGGCCCGCCCAACAGCGAGTTGGGGGAGGAGTTGCCTGAGGGAGTTTCGGAAAGCGACAGGGCCATTCTGCTTGAAGATGGAGCTGGAAATGGACTGGCAGGGGCGGACGCAGCCAGGGAGAAACTTGAAGTTTCGTTGATGCTTCCCAAGGTCACCTTGCTTGCCATGGACAGTTCGTTGCAATTTTCTGCGGGTTTCATGCTGCAGCTGGATATTGTTGAGCTGGATGATTGGAATTTCCATGGCGAACTCTTAGAGTTCGGTGTCCTGGAATTGTCAAAATCTGCAGATCAGCTTTCAGTGGTCAGATTTGAGGGTGCCGATGTGCCAGCCACCCTCACTATCACTAGGAGGGAGGCCAAGGGAGAGCACTTTGGCGGCAGGGGCTTGATTTCCCCAATGATTCAGTGACACTTTAGAGGTACTAGTACCGCATTAAGGGCCTCGGATGGTGAGTCAAATCCAACATTGGGTAGAATCGGGTAGAAGCTGTTTGGTCTTAATTTTTAAGGCTGAAGCCAGACCTGCCGGTTGGCCAGACAAAAGACCACTTCGTGTATGTTCTTGCAACTTCTATACGCTTCTATTCTACATGTCCCCATCTTCCAACTCTACCCCAACCAATCACAGGGAGTTGGAACAAGCCGAAGAAGAGGTGGTCTCTTTCCATTTCAGCTACCATTCTGTGGAGTATCAAAGCATGTCACCGCGGAGTACTTCTTTTATTTCGGGAGTACCATGATTTGCAATTACATGATACAATGGGGACTATTTCCATCAGCTAGAACCATTCAAAAAAGGAATGCATCCAAACAGAAAATTTCACATATTTACATAATATTTCGTGAAATTCGTGAGATTTCACGAGATTTCGCCGTGTTACCGGTGCTTCGCCATTGAGCCAAACCCCCAGCTCAGGCTGAAACTGTGCCTTGACCGCCTGCGGTTACATCTTCGCCCTGCCCTGCAGCGGGGTGTCGCCTGGCTGACGACGCTGCGACCGCAAGACGTGGCGGACGTGGCGGACCCTGCGGTGCTGTGGCGGATGGAGCTGGAGATGCTGCAGCTAGCCGTGGTGGTAGGTGGGCTCTGTGGTTTTCTCGGAAAGAAATGGGATAACATTGAGACAACAGTTGGATGATGTATTTACAGCAGTGATTGTTGGGGTGTTAACCATTTGGAGCCTGCTATTTCCAGCAATTTCATTTGCAAGAGCAATGACTGTTAGGTTTCAATCTCTGGAAGTGGTACGTCGGTTGTTTGCGGAGCCCAAGACCGGAAGGGAACCCGAACGCTGGAACCCTGGAACCCTTACTGCTGTTAGGGGAACATGATAAAGACACATTGCACGTATTTTGAGACAAAACCCACCAACTGAGCAAGGTTCAGTTCATCCCGTGTGGTTGATTGCTAATAGCCGGTGAGCCTTGAAGGTACCCTCAAGAAGGACTAAGAAAGTGGATGAAACTGATGAAGCCAACTTGGAGTGGCCATCGCGTAATCTGAGATCGGAAATCCACCATTTACATCCATTTCCATCATAACAATACCATATTTATATATCTATGTCTATCTCTATGTATATCGACAATTTTCTTTGAAACGCATTGGATTTTCCATTGTCATGCTTGAGTGCCGATGTTTGAATACCGGCAGGTGGAGAACCATGGCATTATGGTCCAGTGGTGTTGGAAAGTACCGGCATCAAGGGATCTTGGGAGGAAGCCGTTGGAACGCTGCAGCAGGTGGTGACTTTGAAGTTGCTCGATATGCGAAGTGGCTTTGACAACTTTTTAGGGAACCCCCAGCAAATTTCATTGTTTGGAACATCATTTTCCCATCAAACAATCTAGCATTTGGGGGACATACAGAACTTTCAGACGCATTCAAGTTTGTGTGCAAATTCTCAGGGTTGTTCATGAGGGGGTTGATTCTAGCAAGAGGCATAGCCAGTTCATCCCGTTCAAACTTGGTTGGTGATGCTAAACACTCCAACCCTTTTGTAGGATGATGAACTCTCGGTGACTGAAAGATAGTTTTGGGGATTGGGCTAAAACCCACCAAATATGTTTTCCAAAACCGACCCTGATGCCTGGTATCAACCGAGCGGAAGACGCTTTGGGCGTTTCCAACTCGGGCTGCCTCGGACGATTTGTGCCGGGAACCATTCTGCATGGTTGGGCCACCGATTTTGATGGAACATCCAACCCAGGGCATCCATTGCCAAACCCTCACAATCCTTAAGCCTGGAGCTGATTCTGAACCAAACTGGCGGTCGAACATTTGACATTTCCGAAGCTGGTGAATGCTTCAAAGATGATCAACAGGGGGTCAAGAATTCTAACCCATTCCAAAGAGTCAAAACGTTTCTTAATCATATCACCAAAATTTGCTGGACATTTGGGAATTAATTGAATGGTGGAATCCACAATCTTCCATTTTTTCGAGCTAGCTCAAAACATGTAGCTGGCTCAATTTCATCAGGGGTATGTTTTGACAGTCACCTTGGGCTTTTTCAGAGGTACCATATCTAGTACTAAAGTAATCAGTGGGGACTGAACCTGGCAATTTAACACATTGGGAAGTTTCTGCGAGCTCGCTCAACTGCAACGAGCTGGCTCAGCACCATCGAGCTCGCTCAAACACATCGCTCTAGCTCAGGGGCATCGAGCTAGCTCAATGGCATCGAGCTGGCTCAATTTTTTCAACGAAAAAAAAAAGGAAAAAAAACAACGCCAAAAAAATTGAGCCAGCTACGTCACGTTGAGCTGGCGGACGAATGTGAGAGCATCAAAACGAATACTAACTATGTATTGGCCGGGTTCATGACGCATTGGCGAGCCGGCTCAAGGGCATGTAGCCGGCTCAATTTCTGCGAGTTTTTTTTTTTTTTTTTGCTAAAAAAAATGAGCCAGCTACGTGGCGCTGAGCCAGCTACGAGGCGCTGAGCCAGCTACGTGGCACTGAGCCAGCTACGTGGCACTGAGCCAGCTACGTGGCACTGAGCCAGCAAGGTAGCTTTGAGCTTTGAGCTAGCAAGGAGGCAGTGAGCCAGCAAGGTAGCTTTGAGCTTCATCATATATATATATACACCTATGCAATCCCAACCATATGATATACTAAATCTAGGGCAACACCTTTTTTTTTTGAGGGAGACACGTACCTTTGAGCTGGAGCGGGAATGTGAAATCTACCATTCGAATTAACTTGATGATCAAATGGCGCCTCACAACTAGCAAACATTGAGACAATCCCTGAAGTAAGTGGAATAGGGCATAAATGGGTATAGAGTTTACAGATACATATACCTATACATATACTACATATATATATATATATATATACAGGATATTATCCCAAGCATTTTTTCGGCTGCAGCCCACAGTTCCGAATGTACGTTGCGAGATTCCGGCACCAGCCTAGCCTTAGGTTAGACGCCAAGGAGGACATTCTGCAGCCCACAGCACTCACAGCCACCTGTGGAGCATCGCTGCCGCTGAAGTTGCGCGCGGAACCGCGCATGGAATGCCACTGCGACGTCGAGGACGGGTCTAGATGAACAAATATAGGGTCATTTTTTGGTTGTCGAAGTCTCCATTTTTTGATTGGTTTCACGGTTTGGCTCCCCATTCTTCCAGACGCATTCTCCATATTTCACGGCCGGGAGGACTTGGTGTCCATGGTGCGCAGTGCCAAGTGCCTAATCAACTACTTCTCGGCCCACCTGGAATCGACAGATGTTAGTGGGTGGAGAGGCCGCAGCTCAACTTGAGGAAGTGATGATGTGATGGAACTGATCCCAAATTATCTACAGGTCATTTCTTGGGAAGAAAATCTAACATCTGAATTGAAGATGGGGTAACAAAATAGTTCTAGCATGTTCTAGCTCAAAGACCAGGAAGCAGCCAAGATGTGATTGGAAGGGGTGGTAACTCAAGAGTATTTGGGTTGCAACCAGCAGCATTTGGGTGGTTGATCAAAATCTGAATCCGGAGAACACCAAAATTCTTGACCAGCTCAATGAGGAAATAGTTTCAGTTTCTGTTCCCAATTGCTGGGGTTCTTCCGTTTCTGGCGCTAAAAATGGCCAGCCCTAGCCAGGTGCTTTGGAATTTGAATGTCCAGAGCTGGAGCTGAAAGTGAGAGACCTGGAAGTGTTACTTGGTGGAAAATCCGGGGGTCAAAACTTACGACGCCAAGGGACACAGATTTTGGTCATTGATGTTCAACAAGGTTGCATGGCTTTGATCGCCAGGGACGGGCGATTCACAGATGCAGATTGGGGTAGGGTATGAATGCATCCCTTTTTTGCGGGGAAACCTAGGTCTCATAGGGGCCTTGGGGTCGCCTACGACCCTTTCCACTCAGGGGCTTTCAGAAAGAGGTCCGAGTCACCACCCTGAAAGCCAGCTATGACTCTTGGCAAATGGCTGTTGCACCAAAGAAAGGATGATAGAACCCCAGCCAACTTGCTTTCCCAACAGCGCATGCTTGGGTCTCCGACAACATATATTCCTTCGAGTGCTTGAATGCACCGCCTGGGATGGTTGCGTTTTTCTACGCAGTTATAAGGGGTTGCAAGATTTTTCGGCTTTTAGGGTTCCAACCTTCCAGCATTCTTGGGTGCTTTTTCATATTTTCAAAGTTCCGGAGGTTCCACTGGTCTGCACATTTACGTTTCAAGGTTTCAAGGTTCCAGAGTCACATGTTCAGAAGAGCTGTAAGGTTGGAAGGTTTTCGAGCTGAGCCCCAGGGTCTTTTTGTTTAGGAAGCTTCTTGTGGGAAGGTTAAAAAGAACTTTTCCGGGAGAATTGGGGGGACTTCCCAGCATCGCATCCAGGATGGATTCTCGGAGCTAAACAGCTGGAGTGCTTCCTGCGAGCATTGCGACATGCAGGACAGCTGAGGGTTCAATAACTTCAAACCTGCTGCCGGATGTGGATTTTGAAGAACTGCTTAAAAAATATTGTCTGACCGGGAACGGGTCTTCCATGATTGACATGTTTCTCTTTTAGCGGAGTATCCTGAATGCATCTGGGTTGGCAATTAGTATTCTTGTCAAAAGTTATACCGGCCACTTCCTAAGTTGGGCGGTCTATCTTCCCAGAATGGGCATCTTCGTGGCTGATGCATGAGGATACTTTCTATTGGGATGGACCCTTGGGAACGTCTACGTTCCCAGAGTTGAAGGAAACATCTTGGGGAACCACCAAAAATGACTGGTGAAAACGGCATTTACCCTAAGCATTCCTTCAAACAGTCCCTTGATGAATAGGACAGTCCCAACACGGAACACGGCGTCTCTCAGTTGACCATCTGGGATGGTCTAAGTAAGCACAGGTCTGGAACCTTTCGGCCATGAACTTTAGGGAGAAAAAATAAATAACCTCAGTCCACCAACCAGTTGTAGCTTTGGTACGCTTTGGTCCCAGAATTAGATAAAGATACATTTGACAGAAAACACCAATTTGCATTCTTAATGGTAAAAATCAAGATTTGTAGTTGTTGGTCTCCCAATTTGTCATTGGCGCAATTCTTTTTGATGAGGTTGCCAAAGTTCCTGCACAGGTTCAGCTTTTGGAAGGTGTGGCCTCAGTGGAAGTCTCGCTTCTCCGAGCCTCCGGACAGGGCGGGACCCGAATGGATGGCTCCCTGCAGTCACTACGTTGCCAGGATCCGAGCCATGAGGAACCTGCCCTCAGCTGTGATGCTGCTAGTGGGTCAGTGGAACTGGCTGAGAAGTGCCATGTGACTTTGAGATGTCCAAAGATGGAGGTGAATACTACTGAAAGTTTCTTGCTGCGATGTAAGAGTCTTGGCTGGACTTTGTCTTTTTCCCCACATTGACGTGTGGGGTTTTTGTTTTTAGTTCTGTATCCGCCTCCCGCCGCCTCGCGCCTCGCGCCTCCCGTCCCCTCACTCACACTCACTCACTCACTCACTCACTCACTCACTCACTCACACACTTACCCCTCACTCACTCACTCACTCACTCACTCACTCACTCACTCACTCACTTGGGCTCCGCTGCTTTTGCGTGGCAGGCGTGGGACAATGTGCACTGCCAAGGGGTCGGATGTACGCCCTGGCGTCCCTCGGGCTCCGCCTCTTTTGCGTGGCAGGCGTGGGACAATGTGCACTGCTAAGGGGTCGGATGTACGCCCTGGCGTCCCTCGGGCTCCGCCTCTTTTGCGTGGCAGGCGTGGGACAATGTGCACTGCCAAGGGGTCGGATGTACGCCCTGGCGTCCCTCGGGCTCCGCCTCTTTTGCGTGGCAGGCGTGGGACAATGTGCACTGCCAAGGGGTCGGATGTACGCCCTGGCGTCCCTCGGGCTCCGCCTCTTTTGCGTGGCAGGCGTGGGACAATGTGCACTGCCAAGGGGTCGGATGTACGCCCTGGCGTCCCTCGGGCTCCGCCTCTTTTGCGTGGCAGGCGTGGGACAATGTGCACTGCCAAGGGGTCGGATGTACGCCCTGGCGTCCCTCGGGCTCCGCCTCTTTTGCGTGGCAGGCGTGGGACAATGTGCACTGCCAAGGGGTCGGATGTACGCCCTGGCGTCCCTGGGCTCCGCCTCTTTTGCGTGGCAGGCGTGGGACAATGTGCACTGCCAAGGGGTCGGATGTACGCCCTGGCGTCCCTTGGGTCTCCGCCGCTTTTGCGTGGCAGGCGTGGGACAATGTGCACTGCCAAGGGGTCGGATGTACGCCCTGGCGTCCCTTGGTCTCCGCTTTTGCGTGGCAGGCGTGGACAATGTGCACCGCCAAGGGGTCGGATGTACGCCCTGGCGTCCCTTGGTCTCCGCCTCTTTTGCGTGGCAGGCGTGGGACAATGTGCACTGCCAAGGGGTCGGATGTACGCCCTGGCGTCCCTCGGGCTCCGCGTCTTTTGCGTGGCAGGCGTGGGACAATGTGCACTGCCAAGGGGTCGGATGTACGCCCTGGCGTCCCTCGGGCTCCGCGTCTTTTGCGTGGCAGGCGTGGGACAATGTGCACTGCCACGGGGTCGGATGTACGCCCTGGCGTCCCTCGGGCTCCGCGTCTTTTTGCGTGGCAGGCGTGGGACAATGTGAGCAGCCAAGGGGTCGGATGTACGCCCTGGCGTCCCTCGGGCTCCGCCTCTTTTGCGCGGCAGGCGTGGGACAATGTGCGCTGCCAAGGGGTCGGATGTACGCCCTGGCGTCCCTCGGGCTCCGCCTCTTTTGCGTGGCAGGCGTGGGACAATGTGCACTGCCAAGGGGTCGGATGTACGCTCTGGCGTCCCTCGGGCTCCGCCTCTTTTGCGTGGCAGGCGTGGGACAATGTGCATTGCTGGTGGCTTTTGCGTGGCAGGTGTGGGACACTGTGCTCACACTCATTCACACTCACTCATTCACTTTTACTTCTTTTGAATCACTGACTCATTCACTGAAATCACTCATACCCACTCACGCACTCACATCACTCACTCAATCACTCCATCACTCACTCACACCCAGTCACCTTCACACCCTCACTCACTCACTCACTCACTCACACACACACACACTCCTCCTCACTCACACTCACTCACCTCACTCACACTCACTCACTCACTCACCCACCCACTCACTCACCCACTCACTCACTCACTCACTCACCCACTCACCTTCACTCACCCACCTCACTCACACCATCACTCACTCACTCACTCACTCACCCACCCACCCACCCACCCACCCAGCCACTCACTCACTCACTCACTCACTTACTCATTCACTCACCTGTGCATGCGCATACATACACACATACACAAAAACTCACCCACCATCACCCCTCCATCACTCTTATACTTCCTCTTCCCTTCTTGCTTTTCTATGCTCAGTCTAAGTCTAGAGAAGTTGGTAACATGTGGGGTTATCCGGTCCTATAATTTTGATGGTTTCGGGGAGAGAACATGCTATGTTTGGCGTTCGGAAGAGGATTCTTGGAGCTGGAAGATTGTAATTTGGAGGTCATGATAGCCTTGTCTATCCACACTCAAGTTCCAGCCCCCACTGCTGGCCATATCGAAGTTATTCAAGTTTAATAGCGAAATTATTGGTAAACCAATGCCCTTTCATCGATTTTTTTCGGATGGTCAAACGTGGACATGTTCTGGGCATCTTGCCTGCAGCCCGAGTGGACCCTGAGTTGACCCTTCCAGGATTGCTGTTGACTACATCTTAGACTTTTTGGAAACGTTGGTTTTCATCGAGCCCGTTTTGCTGGAAGAGAGGCCTTTTGGATTTTGCGCTCAGGACTGTGGGCTCGAGTGTGGCTCCTGTTCATGGCAGAAAAATGTGAGGTTTTATTGGTTATAGAATGAGTACCTGGGCTAGATATGGTACAATCGAATCAGTTTCTGTGCAGGGAGCCTCAGGCGCCTGTGTTTTTGTTGATCAATGCGCATGCTTGAAGGTTTGATAAGCCGACGCACGGGGTTGTGATGATGTGTGAGGATGCGGAAACCAAGCATATTCGTTGGCAATTTTGAAGGCTCCTTGGGGGATCATCCTTCTCAGTGACTGGTAAATAGCCTCGGTTCTCAAATCCCTACTGATCCTCCAAGTGTCTTCCTTCTCAAAAAAACCAATGATATCCTATGTTTTCTCGCATTTATAGATGTTTTCACTGATGTTCCCATTGGAACCCCATTTTATATTCAGTAGGACACCAAGATCGTTGACAGCTCCGAAGATGCTGTACGCCTGGGTCTCCGTTGCGGCTGGCGCCTGTGTGGCCTGCAGCCGCCTGCGGAGGCGCTGCTACTGGAACTGCAGCAGCGGCAGGTGCCGCTGACGCTGCTGCTGATGCCGGAGGAAGAGGTGATCGGATGGGAAGAGATTCCGAAAAGCATGGAAATGGATGGGGATGGGACAAACATATTTTTTTTGTCAATGGTATGAGTGGACAAGTTTCTCCCCACCTGCCAGGGTCTTTAGATTATAACAAAACATCCCGCCAACTCCTTCCTTCCTTTTTCCTTCCTTGTTCCTTCCTTCTTCCTTCCGTCTCACGAGCTTCCTTGCCAGCCTCGCTTAGGCAGTCACTTATTGGAGCCTTACCGGATCCGAACAGTATCGCGAACTCAACAGCAGTTTGGGGCTCGCCGGACCAGAACGCTATGTCCGATAAAATGCCAGATAGAATGTCAGAATGTATGCCAGGTAGACTGTGAGAATACATGGGAGATAAGTCAGCATATAATGTATGTCAGATAAGATGTCAAGAAAGACTAGCAGAATTAGAATTTATGTCAGAAAGGATTGTCGGAATATATGTCAAATATTCAACTCATTTTTGGGTATCATATGGTTGTTTGTTCATTTACTTGTTTATTTCTCAAAACCGCTAATTGAACCCCTTAGATCATCGGATTACTGACAATTATAAACCAGATGAGATGGTTGAGACGGGACGAAACGGCCATTTTCTAGGGAGATTATGGGATTAATAATAGGCATATAATCAGCGGATATTACGAGCAATGGGATTTAGCCAGCACTATGATTTTGGGATATGTTGGCGGTGTGCCTGAAAATGTCGGATGCGCATCATTGAACTATATAGCAATATATATATATATATATTGTGATATTTAACGGGAAGTATGATGAGTGACAAAAATGGTAGGTCCCAAATCATGAACATACCCATTGACATCTGGAAGGAGGCCCAAAGAAGACATAACAAATTCTTCAGCATCAACTTGGCAGAGCTCATTGTCCTTCTTTTCCAAGTCATGTGGAGAAACAGGATACTATATATGCTGAGCACAGACCCAACAGACTTAACACAATCACCACACACATGCAAATCGTCTTAGCTGAATTACTTTTAATTTAGTGTTAATAAAAAATAATATTTCATATTTCTATCCGTTTTGGGGATACTAAAATTGTTAGATTTATCTTATCCTAGCTGCTTATTCACCAACGCATTGATTTGGAAAGAACCAGGTCCGCGTCTTCCACATGACGGTTGACGCCATCAGCTTGAGAGCCACTCAAATCTCATTGGAACGCGGGGGTTTGCAGGCAAAAATTGCCGATACTGGGCTGCACCTGGGGTACGCGCCAAACTGATCCAAGCTGACGGTCAATGCTTGCATGTCCAAAAGTCCAAAGGGGTGGGTCTGTTCACTCGCTTGTGGACTTTGTTTCTGTAGAGACTTTTCAGATTTTACCTCGAATTTTAGGCAAGTCTGCCCCACTTGCGGGGGAGGCCAGCTCTGCCATGTTCGATTAGCAGCCACGACACAAAGCCGGTTGGTCCCATGCTGGAGTTTAATCTCACTGATGATTGCCCCGGACGCTTCACAGAAGTTTTCGATGGAAAGAAATCTCGGCAATCTTCCTGCAATTGAATTAGTACGAAGTTTGCCATTCACAGGGGTTTCAACTCAACACTTTGAGATCGGAAAGCGACTAGTCAAATGTCTTTTTGACCGGCTTATTTCTTATTCCTCCACAAAAATCTTTGTATCGGCAAAACTGGGCAAAAAAAGCAGAGAAAAAACACTACAAATATATTTACATATGCACATACTATACGACAAAACACATTGTGTGTTGGTACATCCTGGGCCGACATTATCGCAGTTCTGCTTGGAAACCGGGACCTTGTCTATAGTAGCCATCTCTCCTAGAAGATGTGGAACATTCGCAATTTACATACAGAAGTGATATTACTTTGACATGAGAAACACATGTAACCCACATACAACCCACAAAATGGGATATGTTGTGCCATGCTCAAAGTTGGAATATATAAATACATTGGGAGGCGATCACCCCACCGTAGAAAACGAGACATATTTCCTTTTCCAAGTTTGGAGGATTACCAGTATCATGGGGCAATGGCCAAACCCAATCATATGTAAATATTAGAATATATAGAATCACCATTAATCCATTACCGCATCAATATTTATCAACAATAAAGACCGATAATTTTGTTGGTTAATTTCCATTTGTTTGTGTTAGAGAAGGTGATAACCCTTTAAGAAGATAAAAGTAGCTGACCATGGCACATATGATTCCTGACCCACTTGTCTCGCGTCAGGAAGCCGACCTGCACTTTGACCCCTTGCTGCTGGACTGTCAGGGAACCTGGGCTGAGTTGCTGGAACGCCTCAAAGCAAACTACACCCGAAAGATCACCCAGGCGCCATTTTGGGTCCGATGGAAGTGGGGCTTTCTGCATGGAAAGGGGCTATCAACACATGAAGAAAACAAGGAAAAATGAAGAATTATCAAAGGTGAACGTACTTAATATAACCAGTGGGTACATATACCATGACTGGGCCTGGGCTCTTTTACCCCATATCAAGTGGTCAAAAACCCTTTAACGAACCACCTTCGGTTATCCAATGCATTGGTTGCAACGTCTGTTCGGAGGCGTTGCCAAAGCTCTTTTGCAACGTATTCCTGGCGGGAAGGACCCTCCGTCAGCAAATTTCATCAAATTTCTTGGTTGTATTGTTTGGTTGTTGTTCTTGTTGTTGTTGCTGTTGTTGTCGTTGCTGTTGCTTCTGCTGCTGCTGCCACCACTATCCGGATGCACACATTTTGTGTTAAAAACTGGCGTTTAATTCATCTTTGTTGCTTCAACCGGGGCCCCTGTCGAGTTGCATGTATGCACTGGATCGGGATAGGCCCTAATTACCCACCAGTCGTATTGATGTTACTTGATCACTAACGCCTCACTCCAGTTGGATCCGTATCTCTCCATTCTGGTTGATGTCCTGGTTTTGTGGTTCCATGTGCCTACCCTTTTTCGTGGTGATGAAAACCCTTGGGCTGGGTTAATCTGGCAAGATTTTGCTGCGCCGCAAGTTTTCAGTTTGGTGGCTGACATCCTGGTTGTTTTTCTTTTGTTGGTCAAGGGCCTGGTGGCATTGTTTTGCTCAGAAAAAAACGTACTTGTCCGGGTTCAACCCCTACCTTTCTTTCTTTGTAAATTATGAAGATCCTTATTTGATTTGCCTTTGACCTCAACTGGATTACCATTGGAACATTTCAAAACGGCCATAAATTGAAGATCGATCCGCCCAGTTGGACACAAACATCAATCCCCCCCTTTCCCAAGGAAACCCAAATATCAGATTGTTGGGTATATTCCATTATATTCCGCTTACGTTCCCATTATTGTTGGTTTAGACCTCCAATTGTCCATTGTTCATTTCGGTCAATCCCTTATTTTCCTGCATAAACCCCTGCGAGAGTAATATTGATACTTCAAATCCCACTGTCCTAGAGTCACCATTTTAATCCGGATTTTGAAATCAAGTTCAACTTTAAAATCTGATTTCATTGGTCAAATCACTGGAATCTGGGAGAACACAGAGAAGAAAACTTGGAAACTAGAGGAGAAACAAGGAGAACATCGGCCAGAAACTGTGGAGGACAAAAAATTCAAAACAAAAAAAAAACGAAAAAAAACTCCAAGGAACTTGCGCGACGCGGCCTTCTGCAGCGCCTCGTCCTCCCTGGCCATGCTCCGTTTCGGCGGCGTGGCCACGGGGGCCGTGGCAAGCAGCGTGGCAGAGGGTGTGGCGCAGGCGTTTAAGGCCTCGGTGCAGAAGGGGCAGGAGCTACGACGAGGCCAGGGATGGCATTTTTGTTCCTATCCAAGAAGGATATCATTATATATATATGTATATATATATATCTATCTGAATGTTCATTAAAATATCTAGGTATCGATTTTTAAATAACGAATTCATTTTTAAGTATTGATTGATGTGTACATGGTGGATATTTTGTACTGCAGTAGTGGATTTTAGTTTCTGGATCTAAATTCTCGTCATGACGTGTGAGCACTAGTTACGGGTAATGGAGATTAATCGTTCATGGATCTTTTCATTGGGGGATGGACCCACATTTTATGGCACTGGAATTTTATCGGATGGTGAACCAGAAAATAGACGAGGTGGTTTGGATAAGACCAGGACATCACTTCTCTCCGCAGACTTTCCTGATCCTCAGGCTCTGATGAGGAAGCTTCTGACGGCTACCGCGCCTTGGATATTTCATTCGAAGTCCATCGATTTTGTCTGGAAAATGGCTATTTAATTCTGCTATATTTCGTTTATTTTGGATTAAACAGTGGTCAAATAAGTCTACCAGACAGCGCTGTTTATAGGTGGACTCCCAATATGTGCGTTGCTCCGTTGGGTCACTCAAGTCAAGCTATACCATGGTTTCAGAAGCTCAGAAACCTTTGTGCACCAGTGAAGCAATCGCTTAATTTGTCGATGTTTTTTGGTTGTATATGTTCTCCTTTCCTGTATTTCATGAGACCGTCTCATGTCCTGTATTTAATCCATGTTCTCGTATCCGGTATCTAATCTATGTTGTCATGTGCTCTCGCCTTGTTTGGTGATATATAGTTTTTGGAACAGCACGCAAATAGAAGTAGTGTTTAGTCAGCCATATTGTAGACCAACGTTTCAGTTTGATATTTCAAATGAGTGTCCCAATTTGCTTTTATAGAAGTCAGGTATATGTATATATATGTATATTTGTCCTTATGAAAAAGTCAGTGAAATCATTGTTGATTACTTTCATTGTCTTCTCTCGTGTTATACCTTTTGGTTTGTTTTTTAACCCCACCAATTTTAGTTGGCCGAGTCTCCGTCTTTGATTGACCCTCCCATTTTGGTCGGGCGAATCTCCCTTTCCTTAAATCCAACCTTATATATTGAGAAAGGAAAGTTGGCAACTGTACTTGTTGTGCAAAGGTGGCATCCAAATCACTTGCTACTGAAATCCCCAGGTTGGTTTACACGGCCCCAGTTTGGTCGTATCCCGGATTGTATTTAGCATCTTTGTTTGGGTAAAATTCTTCAACATTTGTGATTTGGTAAATGCTTTTTCGAGAGATTCCGTAAACATGCTACTTCCCCCTATTTAGTAAACCCATTGAAATTCCTCATGACTTCATAATTTCAAAAGTCAAACAAAACCCCAGCGTCAACGCCCAGGCTTTGGCGATCTGACTCGTGGCTTGCTGAGCCTTGCCCGTGAGCGGGGCCAGCGCGTCATGGGGACCTACGACGACCGCGGCGGTGGCGGCACTGGGAGCGACGTGACGGCGGTGGCGGCGGGCTCTGTGGCAGGCGCTGAGAACTCCCCAAGTTGGGATGGGACGGTGCAAATTTCCATCCCATTAATGTAGGGCATGGATGGTTTTTGGTGGCATAACATGGCAGGGTTGATGTTTTTCCCGAGAGCGTCTGAGCGCAGGGTTCTTCCAATAGTGGGGGTCTGTATCTCATCTTCACATCTTCGCATCTTCTCATCTTCACATCTTCTCATCTTCACATCTGCTCATCTTCACATCTTCACATCTGCTCATCTTCACATCTTCTCATCTTCACATCTGCTCATCTTCTCATCTCCTCATCTTCAAATCTTCTCATCCTCACATCTTCTCATCTTCACGACATCTTCTCCTCTTCACATCTCCTCATCTCCAAATCTTCTCCTCTTCACATCTTCTCATCTTCACATCTTTACATCTTCACATCTTCTCATCTTCAAATCTTCACATCTTCACATCTGCTCATCTTCACATCTTCTCATCTTCACATCTGCTCATCTCCTCATCTTCAAATCTTCTCATCTCCACATCTTCTCATCTTCACATCTTCACATCTTCACATCTCCTCATCTTCACATCTTCTCCTCTTCACATCTTGTTATCTTCACATCTTTACATCTTCACATCTTCTCATCTTCACATCCTCACATCTTCACATCTGCTCATCTTCACATCTTCTCATCTTCACATCTGCTCATCTTCTCATCTCCTCATCTTCAAATCTTCTCATCCTCACATCTTCTCATCTTCACATCTTCACATCTCCTCATCTTCACATCTTCTCCTCTTCACATCTTCTTATCTTCACATCTTTACATCTTCACATCTTCTCATCTTCACATCCTCACATCTTCACATCTGCTCATCTTCACATCTTCTCATCTTCACATCTGCTCATCTTCACATCTGCTCATCTTCACATCTTCTCATCCTCACATCTGCTCATCTCCACATCCTCACATCTTCACATCTTCTCGTCTTGTCCTCTTGCCCTCTTGCCCACTCCTTCTTTTCTATTTCTCTCTTGAAGGCGCGGGGCAGTGCCAACGAGACGGCACGAAACGCAACCCTTTCGCACGAAATGAGGTTTTATCGCCAAAAACTGAAGTAAAATTGTGATTTTCGTGTTTCTGGTGAACCCTTTCGCACGAAATGAGGTTCGATCGCCAAACGCTGAGGTAAAATTGCGATTTGCAAGTCGTCCGGCGCAACGCTTTCGCACGAAATGAGGTTTGATCGCCAAACACTGAGGTAAAATTGCGATTTTTGTGTTTCCGGTGAACCCTTTCGCACGAAATGATGTTCGATCGCCAAAAACTGAGGTAAAATTGCGATTTGCAAGTCGTTCCGCGCAACCGTTTTGCAAGAAATGAGGTTCGATGAAGTAAAATTGCGATTTCCCGGTCCCCGTCGCAACCCTTTCGCACGAAATGAGGTTCGATCGCCGATCGCCAAAAACTCAGGTAAAATTGCGATTTCTGGGTTCCTGCCGCAACCTTTTCGCACGAAATGAGGTTCGATCGCCAAAAACTGAAGTAAAATTGCCATTTCCAAGTTGCCCGGCGAAGTGTGTAAAAGCGTCTGTGTGTAGAAACGTCTGTGTGTAAAAGCTTCTGTGTGTAAAAGCGTCTGTGTGTAAAAGCGTCTGTGTGTACAAGCATCTGTGTGTAAAAGCGTCTGTGTGTAAAAGCGTCTGTGTGTACAAGCGTCTGTGTGTAAAAGCGTCTGTGTGTAAAAACGTCTGTGTGTAAAAGCGTCTGTGTGTAAAAGCGTCTGCGTGTAAAAACGTCTGTGTGTAAAAGCGTTTGTGTAAAAGCTTCTGTGTGTAAAAGCTTCTGTGTGTAAAAGCTTCTGTGTGTAAAAGCTTCTGTGTGTAAAAGCTTCTGTGTGTAAAAGCGTCTGTGTGTAAAAACGTCTGTGTGTAAAAGCGTCTGTGTGTAAAACTGTCTGTGTGTAAAAGCGTTTGTGTGTAAAACCGTCTGTGTGTAAAAGCGTCTGTGGTGTAAAAGCGTCTGTGTGTAAAAGCGTTTGCGAGTAAAAGCGTCTGCGTGTAAAAGCGTCTGCGTGTAAAAGCGTGTGCGTGTGTGTGTGTAAATAAGTCTGTGTGTGCAAATGCACTCAGAATGACCGAACTGTGTGGTGTAAAAGCGTCTGTGTGTAAAAGCGTCTGTGTGTAAAAGCGTCTGTGTGTACAAGCGTCTGTGTGTAAAAGCGTCTGTGTGTAAAAACGTCTGTGTGTAAAAGCGTCTGTGTGTAAAACTGTCTGTGTGTAAAAGTGTCTGTGTGTAAAAGTGTCTGTGTGTAAATAAGTCTGTGTGTAAAAGCGTGTGTGTGTCAAAGCGTCTGTGTGTAAAAATGTCTGTATGTAAAAGCCGCTGTGTGTGAAAGTCTTTGTGTGTGAAAGAGAGTGTGTGTGTGTGAAAACATCTGTGTGTAAAAGCCTCTCTGTGTGTGTGTGTGTCTGTCTAAAAGTCTCTATGTGTCAAAAGGTCTGCGTGTAAAAGCTTTTCTATGCTTCTTGGATCTTCTTGGTGTGTGTAAAAGCTTCTTTGTTTAAAAGCTTCTGTGTGTAAAAGCGTCTGTGTGTAAAAGCGCCTGTGTGTACAAGCTTCTGTGTGTAAAAGCGTCTGTGTGTAAAAGCGTCTGTGTGTAAAAGCTTCTGTGTGTACAAGCTCTTTGTGTAAAAGCGTCTGTGTGTAAAAGTCTCTCTGTGCAAAAACGTCTGTCTCTGAAAAGTTCTGTGTGTGAAGAAACTATACGAAAGATATGATGCAAACTATTGTCTTGTGTTTGTGGTATATTGTCTTGATACTACTCTTCTCGTCTGCCTATTATACATCTTTAATATATTGCCTTCTAATATCGTGTTTCCATGCTAACAACAGAAGACTCTGCTCCTCTACGCTCTCGGGCCATCCGTCGTCTAGTTTTTTTGGTTCCCCCGTGGACCACGATTCTGTGACGATCTATAGACAGTATAGGTTTGATCTTCCTGTGCCAATATTGGTTGGCAAAGAATTTTCCATTGTCCAATAGTAAGCCAGTTAGTATTGATACTTTCCATCATTATGCACTGCGTAACATGATTATGCGTATACGGTTAACATCCACTAACTAGTACTCCTCCATGCTCATGGTTTCCAGATCAGAAATCACAATCATGGAGATTATTGTCTAATTATCGATTATTGAAATTTTGGTCTAATGATCAATATTGATATATTTCCCCACCTGCCAGGTGAGGGTTGTTAGATTTTATGTCAGTTGCCTCCTCCTGCCTCGTCCTCCTCCTCCTCCTCCTCTCCTCCTCGTCCTCCTCGTCGTCCTCCTCGTCGTCCTCCTCGTCGTCCTCCTCGTCGTCCTCCTCGTCCAACTGCGACCCGCGATCCACAGTGTTCTCTGTCGGACCTCAACCACGACCATCCACGCCCAGTGTGCCCTGCCGGACCTCAACCACGACCATCCACGCCCAGTGTTCCCTGCCGGACCTCAACCACGACCATCCCCGCCCAGTGTTCCCTGCCGGACCTCAACCGCGGGTATCCCCGCCCAGTGTTCCCTGCCGGACCTCAACCACGACCATCCACGCCCAGTGTTTCCTGCCGGACCTCAACCGCGAGTATCCACGCCAAGTGTTCCCTGCCGGACCTCGGATGTAGGAAGATATGGGACAAAGAATGTGCAGAAGTTAGAAAGATGTCAGAAAGAATGTCAGAAGATATGCCAGAAGATATGCCAGATAGAAATGCCAATAGAATGCCAGAAGATATGTCAAATATATGCCAGAAGATATGCCAGATAGAATGCCAGATAATATGCCAGAAGATATGCCAGATAGAATGCCAGATAGAATGCTGGAAGATTTGCCAGATAGAATGCCAGAAAATATGCCAGAAGATATGCCAGATAGATATGTAAGAAGATATGCCAGAAGATATGCCAGAAGATATGCAAGAAGATATGTCAGAATATATGCCAGAAGATATGTCAGATAGAATGCCAGAAGATATGTCAGAATATATGCCAGAAGATATGCCAGATAGAATGCCAGAAGATATGTCAGATAGAGTGCCAGAAGATATGCCAGATAGAATGCCAGAAGATTTGCCAGATAGAATGCCAGAAGATATGCCAGAAGATATGCCAGATCATATGCCAGATAGAATGCCAAATAGAATGTCAGAAGATATGTCAGATAGAATGCCAGAAGATTTGCCAGTAAGAAAATGTATAAATGTCATGGTGGGGATCACACGAAGTAAAGTAATTTAAAATAATATAGGTTAGGTGGATTCGTAAAATGGGAATCCCCAAGTCACCCTGGGTTTCAATACTGGTAGAAAGATTCGATGTTTTGAGGGTATACCCCATTACTTAGGACACCTACATATAATGAATCAGTATAACTCAGTATAACCATAAAAATTGGCATAACCATAAATCATAAATCATAGATCAGTTCTGGTATAACCATATCATCATCTAATGACTTGGTATAGCCTAGCCATAGGAACACGGAGGATTCACCAGCCATTCGCCTTGAGGTGCTGCCTCCTTCGCATACGAGAGCGCGGTCGTCTCCTCCACGCTGGGTGCCACCATCGGTGGCACCATGCTGGCGCCTTTGGGGCCAGCAGGTGTAGGTGGATCGGCTGGGAGATGATTTTTACAAGGGCAAAGCATCTCCATGAGTAATGGTGAATTAATGATGATGTTGTAAAATGGTTGTAGAAATGGTTAGTAATAGTTAGCTATGGTTAATAGCTGTTAAGAATGGACAATGATGGCTAGTGCACAGCCAATATGGGGATATACTGTATATATATATATATAATCCCCTTCTGGTAAGATGATGATTTGGCAGATGACTATCTCATCTGGGAGATAGTGGAATTGATAATGATGTGGTAAACCCTCAACGCTAAACCATCCCAATGGAGGTGAAATTTGAGTAGCCCTGGCAATGGGATGTTGTAAAATGACCCCCAGTCATGGTTTGTTAATGGGGTGGTTTATCATTTGGGTTTACCACATTGTTGGGGATAGACTGTGGTAAAGCCAATAGTAACGCCACCAGTAGTCGATATGAGCCATCAACAATTGGGTCCGCGGTATTTCTTGGCGGAAATATGTTTCCTAGCTGCAATTGGGGCTAGAACCACCATCAACTCTTGACAATGATTGTGCAGATGAGCACAGCCCCAAACTGCTGATTCCGTGCTGATTAGACCTGGCAATTGACAATGGCCAGCACCAGTCTCTTCATTTTTCCAGCTAGTTCCTGGTAGGTTAGGTTGCCGGAGGCTAGCTGTTGCGCAGACGTGCATCCCTGACTTAAACACTATTTGGAGATCCGGTCGTCATACATAACCGGATTTTGACCATGGCTAAATGAGCATCCAAGTAAGGCGGTTATTTAATGAATATTCTTTGTTTAATTGCCATTTCTTCTTCAACCTTAAAACCAACACATAATTCCTTTGATTCTTGGCTCAGAATCATACAATCTCAACCACAGGTTCGTAAACTCTCTAGCTGTTTGGTATAATTGGTGGAGGTGCTACATGAGCAGCAGATGATCACTTTTGGTGGTAAGCCGCCTCAAAGGTGATGTCTTTTATGGTTTATGGTAGGGAGCTCTATAGAACATCACCATTTCTGGGTAAATCGTTTGGGGATGGATCAAAACCTATATTTGATTACACCATAGGGGGAACGAAAGTATATTTCCATGCTGTTTGGGTGTTCACCAGTGGTCACCAGTGGTCACCAGTGGGCAGGCTTTCGATTAGCCATTTATCAATGGGCTATTTTCCATGACTCGGTAGCACCTGGGTTTGGGGCCCCAGGCACTGGCATGGCAGCAGGCAGCACGGCTGCGCGCCGCGTGTCGGAGCGCATGGGGCAAGCGACGCTGGCGCTGCGGGAGGTGATCAGCAACACGGTGGAGGAGGGCAAGGACGGCCGGTGGTTTTTCGGGGTCCAGCATCCTCCATTATATAAGAAGCTGGCATGCAGGGATTTAATGGGAACAGAATGGGAAATGCGGATTTAACAGGATATATAAGCAACATCTATGACATGGGTTTGTCTGAAAACGAAAGACTTAGATCCAATATATTTTCAGACAAACCCAACTAGGAGTAATGAAGGATGCACAACGCTATGAACCATCCAGGGCTTGAACCAGAAATGGGTGATATTAAAAGTCACCAACTGGTGGTTTATGATTGTGTCCGTGTTTATATATATATATATATCGAGTTGGGGTTTGTGGGAGAGATGTAAAGGGTCATTTTTGTAGCGATACCTCATTCATATTTAGGAGAAAGCAATGCACCTGGGCCTTACAATCATCAAGGCTATTAACAGGTTCTTGCTTTTTTCGGATGCTACCTTTGAAGCATGGCGATTGAGCGCCCCAAATGGTGGTATTGAGCAATAAACATGGGACACACATATACGCGTATATCACAAATATATGTGATATACAATGATAGGCATAGAAATACACATATGCACATGTATGGATACATATACACATAGCTATTTACACACATCAATTTTTGCACATATATAGATATATTTACATGATATTTACACGCATACACATAGACATATATTTTTTATATAAATAGACATAGACAATTATATATATATATTGCTTTACACATATATATATAGATATAGATATACATTTACATCACATATAAGTATATATGTACACATGTATACACATCAGTATAGTATAACCATTTTTTTGCAGCAATGATGGCTGCTGGGGGTTCAAGAGTTGATGCATAATTGCTTTAGCTGTGATTTATGTTATTTACATTGTAATCGCTCTTTTTGATGTCAACCGGTTGCAACTTCGGTGCTAGGAGTCTCGCTCCGACCCTTCGGGCGCCTATCGCTTCGGCGACTTCACCCGCGGCGTGCTGCGCGCCGGCCGTGAGCAGCGCGAGGCGTCCGGGACGTCCGGGGCGCCCGGGGGTGCGGCCAGTTCCGGTGGCGAGGCTGATGGCACTGCAGCGAACACGAGCTACCGGCCTGGGGATTTTACCCGTGGACTCTGGAGCAAGCTGCGCAAATGAAGAAAAGGGAAAGTCTTGAGGTGATGGTGGAGGGAAATGATGAGTTGAGCGTAATTAATGAAACAGACTTGAAGGTGATTAAGGAAAACAAATTGATGGAGAATGACCCACGCCTTAAAAAAATATTCCAGGGTATCAACTAATGGAATATTTTTTTGGAATAATTTTCAAGGAATAATTTCTTCAAGGGGTAGGTATACGATGATGCATGTCGGAACCTTGAAAATCATGATCCTCCCCCGTCAAGATACCCCGGAATAATTAGGTTTTGGAATAATTTTCTTTAACTTAAAAGCATCTTAAAACATCTCGAAGCAGCCTATACGTCCTACATTTGGCCTGGCCCTTCCACAAGCCATTCCTAGCTTGGTGGTGTTTGCCTGATTTTTTTTTGCTGGAAATGCCAATTGCAGTTGTTTAAGGTTTGGGCAATTGCTGCCAACTTTTTTTTGCAGAGTACTTGCAAGCACAACGAGTGTCAAACGGACCACCTTTCTCTCACGGTACTTTCTCTCGAGAGTTCTTTTGGTGGCAATGAATAGGGAATGTTAGGAAAATGGCTAGGAAAAGGCCAGGTTGAGTGCCATTTTACGGGTTTTCCCCAGGGGAGAAATTATTTTAGGGGTATTGGAGATGCCTGGTACCCTTCAAAAACCAAAGTGGGCAGTTAATCACCAAATTAGTCCAGAAATTGGCAATGAAACCCAAACATTTCCCACCCATTCGCACTATGGCCAATAGGAGTTTTTTGGAAGGAAATAAAAGAAATATGGAAGAAATAGGGGGCGTATACAAAGGTGGGAAAATTTATAGGAGAGAGCCAGGTTGAGTGCCATTTTATGGACTTTTCCGAGGGAGAAAAAAAAATTCTAGAGATATTGGAAATACCTGGTACCCCTTAAAAAATAAAGAATTATTATAATAACAAAACAAACCTAGAAATTAGCAAAAAAAATCGAACCAATTTTCCTTTTCCTATTTATTCCTATTAAGACTAGAACCACCAAACTAGCCCAGAAATTGAAAAAACACATCTGAAACTAATCAAAACTATGTTTAACTAGTGGGTTATTGAAAGGATATTTGTTTAAAGATGTTCAAAGATATTATTTTGATTTTTTTTGATTTTATTTAATTATATTGAAAATTGTTTAAATTTATAATATAAAGAGGAATTTTTTGTTGGCCGTTTGCGCGTAATTAATTACATATAATTATTTATATTTATTTATTTGATTAAAACTAAATTATACCGATATTATTTCGATTGATATTATTTTTATTTTTTATATATTTTATTGAATTCTTGAAATAATTATTTTATTTGAATTTAAGGTATGTCGGAATAGTATTTTATTATTTTGAGGTATTTTGACGCGGGGTATTCCCTTAAATTATCTCTTATGATGGAAATAATAAGCGAAGGAGGTAACGGATACCGAATAAAAAATTGAAACTTAATTATTTATATAATAAATATAACATATAAATATAATATGATAATTAAATTAAATTTGATAAGGATATGAGGTATTATTTTTATAATTTTATTTTTATATGGTAAATTTTTAATTAGTTATAATATATATATTATATCTTTATTATTTATTTATATATATATATTTTTTTTAATTATTATTTTTTTTAAAAAAACAAATATTAATATATATTATATGTTTTTAATTAATTAAAATTATAAAAATTCTAATAATATTATATATTTGAAAAAAAAATATATATTATATTATTTAAAACAATATATTTTTTTGAACATATAATATATTAATTATTGTATTTTTTATTTATTATTTATTTAATATTTATTTTTTATTATTTATAATTATTATTTCCTCCGACGGGATGTTTATGCTAGTATACATTGCTGAATGTGTATTTTGTATTATTTTTTATAATATTTTTTGTTTCGTTACAATGCTGTCCGGGGGGGGGGCAGGAACAATTGATTGTAATTGATGGTACGGGGGGGGGAATGTTAAATTTCCATATAACCTAGATATGTTGTTGATACTACACCACGCTGGGATGGGGGGGGATGTTAATATTTCATGTAACTTGCCTACGTTGTTGATGCTACACCACACTGGGGTGGGGGGAAATTAGCGTTACATGTAATTTGTTCACGTTGTTGATACTATACCATATTGGGGTGGGGGGGATGTTAGTTGACTTCTTGTTCAACTAACCAAATTTCTGATTCAGCAAAGATAACAAACCAAATCGGTCGCGCGTGAACAGATCGTCCGACCGTCATTCTTCATATGCTATTGACATATTATTTATATTTATTCCCAAAAGCATCTTCGATGCTTGGGTTCTCGTTTAGTTGTTTAACCGCGTGGGGGAGCGACCTGGCTCGAACGGTGGTGTGCGGACAGCGTGGGTGCAAGGGAAAGGAAAGGAAAGGAAAGGAAAGGAAAGGAAAGGAAAGGAAAGGAAGGGAAAGGAAGGGAAAGGAAGGGAAAGGAAGGGAAAGGAAGGGAAAGGAAGGGACAGGAAGGGAAAGGAAGGGACAGGAAGGGAAAGGAAGGGAAAGGAAGGGAAAGGAAGGGAAACGAAGGAAAAAGGAAGGGAAAGGAAGGAAAAAGGAAGGAAAAAGGAAGGAAAAAGGAAGGGAAAGGAAGGGAAAGGAAGGGAAAGGAAGGGAAAGGAAGGGAAAGGAAGGGAAAGGAAGGGAAAGGATGGGAAAGGAAGGGAAAGGAAGGGAAAGGATGGGAAAGGAAGGGCTGGTGATGAGCGACCTTGGCTGCGCGGACGGCTACGGACGGCAAATGGGTGCGGAGAATTGCGCGGATGGCTGCGGACGGCGTGGGTGCAACGGAGTGGCTGGAAATGGGTCGGGAGAAGAAGCCGCTGGTGATGAGCGACCTTGGCTGCGCGGACGGCTGCGGACGGCAAATGGGTGCGGAGAACTGCGCGGACGGCTGCGGACGGCGTGGGTGCAAGGGGGTGGCTGGAAATGGGTGGAGAGAAGAAGCCGCTGGTGATGAGCGACCTTGGCTGCGCAGACGGCTGCGGACGGGGAATGGGTGCGGAGAACTGCGCGGACCGCTGCGGACGGCGTGGGTGCAAGTGGGTGGCTGGAAATGGGTGGGGAGAAGAAGCCGCTGGTGATGAGCGACCTGGGCTGCGCGGACGGCTGCGGACGGCAAATGGGTGCGGAGAACTGCACGGGCGGCTGCGGACGGCGTGGGTGCAAGGGGGTGGCTGGATGCGCGGACGGCTGCGGACGGCAAATGGGTGCGGAGAACTGCGCGGATGGCTGCGGACGGCGTGGGTGCAACGGAGTGGCTGGAAATGGGTGGGGAGAAGAAGCGGCTGGTGATGAGCGAGCTTGGCTGCGCGGACGGCTGCGGACGGCAAATGGGTGCGGAGAACTGCGTGGACGGCTGCGGACGGCGTGGGTGCAACGGAGTGGCTGGAAATGGGTGGGGAGAAGAAGCCGCTGGTGATGAGCGACCTTGGCTGCGCGGACGGCTGCGGACGGGAAATGGTTGCGGAGAATTGCGCGGACGGCTGCGGACGGCCTGGGTGCAAAAGAGTGGCTGGACATGGGTGGGGAGTATACAAGCCGCTGGAGATCAGCGAGCTTGGCTGCGCGGACGGCAATGGGTGCGGAGAACTGCGCGGACGGTGGCGGACGGCGTGGGTGCAACGGAGTGGCTGGAAATGGGTTGGGGAAGCCGCTGGTGATGAGCGAGCTTGGCTGCGCGGACGGCTGCGGATGGGAAATGGGTGCGGAGAACTGCGCGGACGGCTGCGGACGGCGTGGGTGCAACGGAGTGGCTGGCTGGTGATGAGCGAGCTTGGCTGGGCTGCGGACGGGAAATGGGTTCGGAGAATTGCGCGGACGGCTGCGGACGGCGTGGGTGCAAGAGAGCGGCTGGAAATGTGTGGGGGGAAGAAGCCGCTAGTGACTAGTGATGAGCGAGCTTGGCTGCGCGGACGGCTGCGGACGGGAAATGGGTTCGGAGAATTGCGCGGACGGCTGCGGAGGGCGTGGGTGCAAGGAAGTGGCTGGAAATGGGTGGGGAGAAGAAGGCGCTGGTGATGAGCGAGCTTGGCTGCACGAACGGCTGCGGACGAAAATGGGTCCGGAGAATTGCGCGAACGGCTGCGGACGGCAAATGGGTGTGGAGAATTGCGCTGACAGCTGCGGACGGCGTGGGTGCAAGGGAGTGGCTGGAAATGGTTGGTGAGAAGAAGCCGCTGGAGATGAGCGAGCTTGGCTGCGCGACGGCTGTGGACGGCAAATGGATGGGGAGAATTGCGCGGACGGCTGCGGACGGCGTGGGTGCAAGGGAGTGGCTGGGAATGGGTCGGGAGAAGAAGCCGCTGGGGATGAGCGAGATTGAGCGAGCTTGGCTGCGCGGACGGCTGCGGACGGGAAATGGGTTCGGAGAATTGCGCGGACGGTTGCGGACGGCGTGGGTGCAACGGAGTGGCTGGAAATGGGTGGGGAGAAGCCGCTGGTGATGAGCAAGCTTGGCTGCGCGGACGGCTGCGGCCGGGAAATGGGTGCGGAGTGCGCGGACGGCTGCGGACGGCGTGGGAAATGGGTGGGGAGAAGAAGCCACTGGGGATGAGCGAGATTGAGCGAGCTTGGCTGCGCGGAGGGCTGCGGACGGGAAATGGGTTCCGAGAATTGCGCGGACGGCTGCGGACGGCGTGGGTGCAACAGAGTGGCTGGAAGGGGAGAAGCCGCTGGTGATGAGCAAGCTTGGCTGCGCGGACGGCTGCGGACGGGAAATGGCTGCGGAGAACTGCGCGGACGGCTGCGGACGGCGTGGGTGCCAGGGAGTGGCTGGAAATGGGTGGGGAGAAGAAGCCGCTGGTGATGAGCGAGCTTGGCTGCGCGGACGGCTGCGGACGGGAAATGGGTGCGGAGAGCTGCGCGGACGGCTGCGGACGCGTGGGTGCAACGGCGTGGCTGGAAATGGGTGGGGAGAAGAAGCCGCTGGTGATGAGCGAGCTTGGCTGCGCGGACGGCTGCGGACGGCAAATGGGTGGGGAGAATAGCGTGGACGGCTGCGGACGGCGTGGGTGCCAAGGAGTAGCTGGAAATGGGTTGGGAGAAGAAGCCGCTGGAGATCAGCGAGCTTGGCTGCGCGGAAGGCTGCGGACGGGAAATGGGTGCGGAGAATTGCGTGGACGGCTGCGGACGGCGTGGGTGCAAGGGAGTGGCTGGAAATGGGTGGGGATCGCGCTGGTGATGAGCGAGGACGGCTGCGGACGGGAAATGGGTGCGGAGAATTGCGCGGACGGCTGGGTGCAACGGATTGGCTGGAAATGGGTCGGGAGAAGAAGCCGCTGGTGATGAGCGAGCTTGGCTGCGCGGACGGCTCCGGACGGCAAATGGGTGGGGAGAATTGCGCGGACGGTTGCGGACGGCGAGGGTGCGAGGGAGTGGCTGGAAATGGGTGGGGAGAAGAAGGCGCACACCAAATGGGTGCGGAGAATTGCGCGGACGGCTAAGATGCAGCCCACGAACCCGAATGCTCACACGTATGTTAATGGATATGCCGGATATGCAGTCACTCAGAACAATTTTCTGCAATAGTTTATTTGAACACTTGCCCTGTTACCAGTCTGCAGTGTGGAGTGGACAGTGTAGAGTGTGGAGTGTAGAGTGTAAGTGTAGAGTGCGGAGTGTGGAGTGTAAAGTCTGGAGTCTGGAGTGTAAAGTGTAGAGTGTGGAGTGTAAAGTGGGAAGTGTGGAGTGTAAAGGTGGAGTGTGGAGTGTAGAGTGTGGAGTGTGCAGTGGGTAAAGTGTGGAGTGTGGAGTGTAGAGTGTGGAGTGTAAAGTGTAGACTGTGGAGCGTAAAAGTGTGGAGTGTAAAGTGTGGAGTGTGAAGCGTGGAGAGGAAAGCGTGGAGTGTAAAGTGTGGAGTGTGGAGTGTAGAGTGTAAAGTGTAGAGTGTAAAGTGTAGAGTGTGGAGTGTAAAGTGTGAAGTGAGGAGTGTAAAGTGCAAACTGTAAAGTGTGGAGTGTAAAGTATATAGTGTGGAGTGAGGAGTGAGGAGTGTGGAGTGTAAAGTGTAGAGTGTAGAGTGTGGAGTGGAAACTGTAGAGTGTGGAGTGTGGAGTGTAAAGTGAGGAGTGTGGAGTTTAAAGTGTTGAGTGTAAAGTGTAGAGTGTGGAGTGTAAAGTGGGAAGTGTGGAGTGTGGAGTGTAAAGCGTGGAGTGAGGAGTGTAAAATGTAAAGTGTGGAGTGAAAAATGTAAAGTGTAGAGTATGGAGTGTAAAGTGTGAAGTGTGGAGTGGAAAGTGCAGAGTGTGAAGTGTGGAGTGGAAAGTGTAGAGTGTGGAGTGTGGAGTGTAAGGTGTGGAGTGAGGAGTGTAAAATGTAAAAATGTAAAGTGTGGAGTGAGGAGTCAAAAATGTAAAGTGTGGAGTGTAGAGTGTAAAGTGTACAGCGTAAAGTGTAGAGTGCGGAGTGTGGAGGGTAAAGTGTGGAGTGTAAAGTGTGGAGTGAGGAGTGCAAAGTGCAAAGTGTAGAGTGTGGAGTGAGGAGTGTAAAGTGTAAATTGTGGAGTGAGGAGTGTGGAGTGTAAAGTGTGGAGTGTGGAGTGTGGAGTGGAAAGTGTAGTTTGTGGAGTGTGGAGTGTAAAGTGTGGAGTGTGGTGGAGTGTGGTGGAGTGTGGGGTGTAGAGTGTGGAGTGTGGTGGAGTGTGGGGTGTAGAGTGTGGAGTGTGTAGGAGTGTGGAGTGTGTAGGAGTGTAAAGTGTGGAGTGCAAAGTTTAAAGTGTGGCGTCCAAAGTGTAAATTGTGGAGTGTAGAATGTAAAGTGTAGAGTGTGAAGGGGGAGTGGAAAGTGCAAAGTGTAAAGTGTAGAGTGTGGAGTGAGGAGTGTAAAGTGTAAATTGTGGAGTGAGGAGTGCGGAGTGTAAAGTGTGGAGTGTAGAGTGTGGAGTGGAAAGTGTCGAGTGTCGAGTGTGGAGTGTGGCGCGTAGAGTGTAAAGTGTGGAGTGAGGAGTGTGCAAAGTGTAGAGTGTGGTGGAGTGTAGAGTGTGCAGTGTGGAGTGTAGAGTGCGGAGTGTAGAGTGTAAAGTGCCACCCCTGCCACGCAAAACGACATGACAACCTCCTTGGAAACCTTCGAAAAGGAGAGATTTTGCAGCTTCCCCCATAGACACGGCGACGCCGCAGGAAAACCAGAGACTTGAGACGAGAGATGTGGGAGCATCAAAACGAGCCTTTCGTGCGAGACTTCCTCCAATTTTCATACTTTGTAGCTTCAAAACCGACGTTTTCCTACGAGTTTTCGTACGAGCCTTTAAATTTGCTACCTCAAAATCGATGTTTCGTGGGAGGCTTCCGTCAATTTTCAGCACATCTCACAAAATGCCACGTCTGCCACGCAATTTGCACCTTGTCTCCACTTGACGCGGCCCTGCCAATGCGATTCGTAAAAAACACGCAACACGACGCGTCTAAAGTGCTGCGCCTGCCACGCAAAATGACGATGGACACGTCCAAAGTGCTGCGCCTGCCATGAAAACTGCAACGCATTTTCTGAAAACGTCGCAAAAGTATTGCGCATGCCACATAAAATGACTTTCGACACGTTACAAAACACGTCTGAATGTCACGAAGTGCCACGCCTGCCACGCGAAACGCACAAATTACCCCTTCTGGAGAACTTACCAGAGGCACGGCCATATAGTACATATAGCAATCGCGCGGACGGTTGCGAGTGGTTGCGGGCGGTTGGGCAACGGGAACCCTTGCTACGCATTCGGGAAAGAAAGGGAAAGGAAGGGAACGGAAGGGACAGGAAGGGAAAGGAAGGGAAAGGAATGGAAAGGACGGGAAAGGAACGGAAAGAAAGGGAAAGGAAGGGAAAGAAAGGGAAAGAAAGGCAAAGGAAGGGAAAGGACGGAAAAGGAAGGGAAAGGAAGGGAAAGGACGGGAAAGGAAGGGAAGGAAGGGAAAGGAAAGGAGAGGTTGATTTGGAAATCAGCCGCCGTCGCATGACCGTGCTCAGAACGAAGATTTTGCCCCAGAACGAAGATTCGGCGGGTCCGGCTTCAGAAGAAAAAAGGTGAGGACCAACCAACCTGACCATGGAAAAAAAAATTGGAAAAACATTATTTTTAATGGGGCCCTCACTATTTCTGTGGCCATGGAAACCATGGCTATGTTAGATAACCAGATGTATAGATGCGGCAGTGGCTTGGCAATTTTGTAGGATACGATACCCGTTTTTTCCCAAAGGTATCTCCGATGCTTGGGTTCTCGTTTAGTTTCTCGTTTGCTGCAGGGGAGCGATACGTAGTGTTGGACGGAGATGGGAAGGAAGGAAAGAAGGAAGGAAGGAAGGAAGAAAGGAAGGAAGGGAGGAAGAGGAAGAGAAGGAAGGGAGGAAGGAAGGGAGGAAGGAAGGAAGGCAGGGAGGAAGGAAGGAAGGGAGGAAGAGGAAGAGAAGGAAGGAAGGGAGGAAGAAAGGGAGGGAGGAAGGAAGGGGAGGTGCAAATAGCTTGCGGACAGCTTCGCCGGGAGGGAGCGAGACAGCATGCTGGACGGAGGGGAAACCGTGGAAATAGCTTGGGGAGAGCTTCGCTGGGAGGGAGCGAGACAGCATGCTGGACTCAGAGGCTTTGACACAGAGAAGTCGTTTGCACAAAACAAAACCTTGCTTCTGTGTAAAACGTCCTCTGTGTGTAAAAGTCTCTGTAGAGCTGAAAAAATGAATTTTGCAGTGAATGCGCCCATAATATTCATCTTCCAAAAAGGTGCTGGCAAGAGGCGAAAGGGAAATAAACCAATTATTACTCGAATTTGTTTGCTATCGTTTTGCTTTTGGGTTCTCAGGCCCCCCCTTGTTTGGGTGATAAACATGGATGTAACTGGTGAAAATTCTAGGTTTACGTGAAACAAGAGTTGGAAAAAAGCAGTAGAACAATTGGGGTTGTATGGAAAAATGGATTTAAGATGATTTAAGCATCAAAATATGGTTTAGCAAAAAAATAATCCTTGGTGAAAGGTTGTGGATACAAGACTAATCACAAAGTTGCGGGGGGTATTGAACAACGTCAATCTATTTATGGGGATACAACCAACAATTTCATACAACAAACATGCATGAGCTCATGACGATACGCGGTGCCAACTGAAGCCACCAGATCATCCACCCATGAGTCCAATTCTATCTGCGAACCCCAAACGGGGAAAAAAACCCGAAGCAGCAGCGGCTGCCTCTTTCTTGAGCCATCCAAAAGGTAGCGTGTCATCGCTTGTGCAGGGGCCATGCCAGTGAGACGACTGAAGCATGTAAAACCCCTGAGACATGTGAACACTTCTTGATTTGTGCGTGTCCATCCAAATTGAAAATGCCACCACACTCCCCTATGTTGCGACACAGCAACATGTCGGTGGCAGCCCAAAATGCCAGACCAAAGCTTCGTTGGCTGGTCTTGGGAAAGGAAAAAAGGGAAGCTCTGCTACATGTCCTCCTCCTCGTTCTGGGGAGTCTCAGCAGCGTCCACGTTCTCCTCCTCAGACACCAGGGAGTAGTCATCACTGGTGTTGGCCTCAGACTCCAATGCCTCCTCCTGGAAGCTTTCAGCCTCTTCCAAGCCCTCCGGGGGAGGATTCAATCGTCGTTCGGCCTGGTATGGAGTGCCCAGGGCCTTGGCGACCAAGGTAGGCCGGTTAGCCCATGCTCCAGCCACGGACCCCCGCGGGGTAATCAGCTCCGGGTCCCCTCGTGTGGCCCACTCCCCAGGGATCACCGTAGAGCTCGACGATGCCAAGCCACCTGGGTTCTGCTCTGGAGGTCGCATTGCCACCCTCAAAGAAGCCAGCAACGGGTTTTCACCAGGTCGATCTCCAGCTCCAGTTGGAATGACCCCCATAGGTCCTGCTCCCATCGACATAGATCCGGCCGAAGTCATCCGGCCTTCTTCTCGAGCATCGATCGGCCCACCAATGCCCATAGCGGCTCTTCCACGAGGTCCAGGTCCAGGTCGGCCCCGAGGACGGTCTCCTTCAGCTTCTGCAGGCGCCTGATACCGGCCATACTTATGAGTTGGCCTGCAGTACCCCTCAGCCATCGGCTTCGGTGCAGCTCCAGCCCCGGGCGGTGGATTGACACTCGACAGGCCACCCTGCCCTGCACCGCTAGGAGGCGGACCAGTTGGAAGCGATCCCGCCATCCCATGAGGTGGTGGACCCGCTGGCGGTGGTCCTGGCATTGCATGGTGTACTGGAACTGCTGGTGGTTTGGCCATACGGTTCATCCAACCCTGCATATTCTGTCGCTGGAACCAAGCCTGAGGTGGTGGTTTTCTTCCAGGTTGGACCATCCCGTGCTCAAACGGAACCCCTGGGTCAGCCTCCTCTTCTTCGGTGCTTTCTCTGGCCCCAGGTGGTGGGTAAGCACTTGACATGCCACCCTGCTTCACCATCGGTGGTAGGTTCTCCTCGCTCCAGGTCACCACATCAGGTCGGATCCTGGGCAACCCTGAGCTGTTGGCCCCACTCTGGTCGCCCTCCTTGATCCTGAAAAAGGTGAAGCCCTTCCACTGTCCAACCCCTGGCACAGGCTGACTTCCAAAGCCCCAGTGGTCGCAGTGCACCTGCCGGGTCCAGGGTCGACCACCGGTGCAATGCCATATCACAGTCGTCCTTTCCGGCTCCAAGTCCTCGCACCTCACAGGGGTGCTTGTGTGCACCGGGTGGTACAGCCTGGATCGGAGTCCACTGTGGACCCTGACCCACCACCCACCAGTCAAGCTGCGCCAGCGGTCACTGCTTCCCGTCGGCAAGCTCTGGAACTCTGCGTCATCCCATGGACCGCTCCACGATCCAGCAGCCATGGCTCCACGCACCGCACAAAGGCGAGGCACGATTGGGGAGCCTGTGAGGCTACAGTCGGAAGTAGGTTCAGTAGGGTTAGTAGGGCCTGGTTCATTTTCCCTAGGCCTCTTTTCTTGGTTTTGTGCTGGTCTTGGTTCCTTCTTTTCTTCAACTGGTTTAGCCATAGATGCCAGCCCTTCCATGCAACACATCCATGCTGTCAAAGCTGACAAGCTCACAGCTCCAGCCGTTTTCACAAGACTGCTCGCCCCATGTTGGAGCATCAAACCTCCTAAGGCTACCACCGCCTCTGTTAGGCGACACAAACGGGATGATTCAGTCGGCTGCACAAACCTAACTAGGCCTACAGTCCTACGAAAAACTTCCCAGCTCGCCATCAGCACCACAGGCTTCGTGAGGAGGTCTGCTGCAAGCTCTGAGCCAGGGGTGTGCTGAACCCGCCATTCTCGTGCTGCCAGTCGCTCCCTCAAGACGAAGCTTCTCAGTCTCAAATGTCTAGTTCTCCAAGGGCCATCAGGAGCCAAAAGAAGCTGGATCCCTGACAGGTTGTCTCCTCGAATCTCAAACTGGCCGCTCTCCACCAGGTCGTTGTGCTCCAACACATTGAGGATCACCTGCAAGGACTCACCCATCGTCAGCGCATCCACATAGCCGATCAACTCAGCTTCTGTGCTGCTAAGGGCTGCAAAAGGCTGCCTTCGGCTTTCCCATTGGACCAAGGCATTTCCCCACAGCGCCAGGATTCCTTGGCACCCTCGAAGTCCTTGTGGAGCATGAGATGCATCGGAAAGGAGTGTCACCTTCCTCAAGTCACCATTCGGCCGCCCTTGGTCATCCAGGCAGCTGCCATAGGAAAGCACCATGTCTACGGTCTCCTGCAAGTAGCCCAGAACATGCCGACCCAATTCTTTGACTCTCCTTGGACATCTCGTGACCCATCCACTCAGCGTTGAAATTGCAAATGCAAGGTCTGGTCTCGTTCTGCCACTCAGCCAGAGGAGTTCACCCAGCAGTTGTTGGCACTGCTTCACCGCATCAGGATCCGGGCTCTCCTCCTCTTCCGGGACCAAGTCGATCTTTGGCAAAGGGACCTGTCGGCCAGGAACTGGACCGTGGCGCTCCAAAAGCTCCCGGGCAAAATCTGGCTGACCAAGCAAGAGGGTATCTCCTTGCCATCTCAACTGCATTCCACAAAACTTCAACCACCGGGTATCACCAACCCATTCCACTTCAGAGCAGGTCCACTCCTTGCGAACCCTGGCCAACGTGGATTCAACGACTTCCCTGGGCCCAGCGCACAAGACATCGTCCACATAGACAATGAGGAAGCCCAGTGGGTTGGCATAGGCATCGTCATTGAGGTTTGGAGTGGGATACTGCTCCTTGGGCACTCCCATGATCGACCAAATATTGGGCTCCGGCGATCTGGCCAAGTGACATCTGTGGGTCTGTGTTTCCCACCTGAAGGTTACCAGATGCCTATCCCTGAAAGTGGCCCAATCAGCTGGCGATGTGTCTAAGCCATACATGGCTCCATCACAGATCCATCTTTCGTCCAAACCCACCAGTCCTGTCGAAGTCAACAATCTCGGGGGCTCCACAACTAATAACTGCCTCCTCGATTGTGACCTCGGGGCCAAGAGAAAAGCCCCACGCACATCCGTGGATGCTAAGGCCCATCCTTCTCCAGCTGATTTGCGTAGGACGCACCTCAGAGCCGTTGCGTCCACCCCACCTGCATATAGATCGGCAGTGGTGGATTGGCTGCTGCCTCCACCTCGATCACCACCAGATCCATGCCCTCGACCTCCAGGCACTTGAGAAGGTAGAGGAGGGTCTCCATGAGGATCTTCACGGCCTTGATCTCCATCATCCGGAAGCTGAGGCGCCTTCACATGTCCAGCAGGATGCACCATGTTGCCGCATATGACAATTCTGGCCTTTCTCTTCCCAGACGGGGATTTGATGGTTGGGACAACCTTCGCAGGGGCCACCTCCATCCTGTCGTAGCCCGGCTCACAGGCCAGCTGCTCCAACTTCACCCTTCTGATGGTTCCCGAACTCACCAAGGCTTCCAATTCCGCCTGCAAAGGCTCTTTCCACAAAGCAATGTCCCTCTTGACCTCCGCTAGAGAGACCGTGTAGGTTTGAAGCACCGCCCGCGCATGGCCTGGTGGGTCACTAACATCCAAGGGCATCTGGCTGCTCACAGGGTCGTTGATCTCCTTGGAGAGAGCTGCAAGTCGACAGTCCTTTGCCTGTCGTCTCAGGGCCACGTCATCCACCATAGCCAGCTCCTCCTCCAAGCTCTGCACCTGATCTTCCAGATACTGCAGCCATTGTCCATGTAGTAGCCCCATCTCAGCGCCAACCGCTTCCCTGGCAAGCTCCTGCTCCCACAGCGTCTTCCACCCCCAATGCTCTCGATACACTCCGTCAAGAAGCTCCTTGGGGTTGTTGATCTCCACAGATTCCCAGGCTCGAGCACCTTCTTCTCCACATGGTTCCAACTCCAGAGATGCCTTCGCCCTCATAGAGGCCAGCTCTTGCAAGCCCGACTGCGAAGAAGACCACAAAGCTGTAGATGCTTCCCCTTGCAAGCCCGATCGTGAAGAGGAACACAAGGCTGTAGCTGCTTCCCCTGGCGAGCCCGATCGTGAAGAAGACCACAAGGTTGTAGTTGCATCACAGAAATGGCATGCTCCCTCACCAGGTTGCAACAGGCCGCAACTCCCACACTCCCAAAGTGTCTTCGACGATGCTGCAGAGGTCGTTGTGGAAGGCAAAGATTCGATTGAAGTTCTTGGAGTTTCCATTGAAGTGGGATTGCACTCCCCCCCTGCCCACACTGCTCGAAGTAGGGCAGGCATTTCCTTCTCACTTCCATGTTCATCACCTTCATGAAGTTGATCTTGAGGCATTTCATCCGGCGAATAGGCCAAGCTCATGACATCCTCCCCCTGATCTGCATTTCTGGCCTCCCCCCAAACATCATTGGAGTCGCCCACAGCACCCAGGTCCCCTTGTAGGAGTTGAGGTAGGCCATCATGTTGAAGAGGTTGAGGGACCTTCCGATCCTCCACATAAGGCGGCTGCTTTCCAGTCACCCTCCTCGTTGATGCATCGTAGAGCTCCATCACCGCCGTCTCTCCTGATTCAGCTGGGCATACCACTGCTCTGGCATGTTGGACATTCTTCCCATCTCGCAGCACCCAGCCGTTGCATGTTGGGGCTTGGACCCATGAGGACCATGGATTTGAATGGAGGCGCCAAGGGGCCCTGCTTATGCCAGCGCTTGGTCTTCACCACCACTCGACCACCCAATGGGACCATTGGCTTGGAGGGCACACCCATCTTCTGCAGCTGGTTCCTGAGTCTTTCCTCCCCAGCCCATCGTGCCAATCCTGGCCAATCCTGAAGTGCCAAACCAGAGGTAGCCAGCAACACCCTCAGTCTCCTCTTGATCTGTCCAACCTCTGCCTCCACCCGTCCGTTGGCTGGCCCATCATCACCACTCGTCATCGTCTGGTAAAGGGCGTGGCCCATGCACCAACGCTGAAAAGGCTTGGATAGGAAGGACTTCTCACGATCTGTGTGGACCCTCAAGATCGGGACACCCAGCGCTCTAAAGCGCCCGAACACCCTGCTCGCAGCTTCGACGATGTGCCCAATGTGCCTCGACTCCAGGATCTCCACCAAGGTGACGTTCTGGAGTCCAACGGCTCCCTTGAGGCCCTCCACATGTTCTAGCCAGGCCTGGTTTAAGCGGTTCACCGCCTCGTCACCCACCAACTCCACGTCGGGATCATCCTCCAGCTCCTCCAAGATGGCCTCCTTCTCCAAGACCTGCGGCTCCGATGAAGCTTCATGCTGATCTCCATGGGGTTCTTCTGGGCTCTCTGAGGTCTCCTTCTCATCCACGACCACGTCCGCCTTCTCTTCCACCTGGATGTCAGCTCGCTCCAACATCGGCAAAGGAACTGTAGCCACCATGATGTATTTCCCTTTCTGGCGACGTCCATCATCTCGACCCACAGGATACGGGCCTACCAAGTCCAAAGACATGACATAGGCAGAGCTGTCGGCATGTGACCGTCTGTGAGGACTGTCCACCCCTGCCAGCTCCATACATCGCCTACAGTCTCGTCTATAAGGATGGTGATGAGCTCTGATGTGTCGCTTCCACTCTTCAACGTTCAACTTGTGGATGCGCTGGGCAAGACATTGATCCCGTTCATGGAGATAGGTCCTCAGCGCTACCTTGAATGCAGCCACCAAGCCCGGTGCCCAGCTCGCCCAATCCTTCGAGGCATTGATTGAGGCCTGAAGATCTCGTGGAAGAGGATCCGATCTGCGTGTTGAATCCCTCAAACCATCCAGCTGCTCCAAGCCCGGCAGATTTCCCAAAACCGTAGTTGGCTTCCGTCTCACATGCCCCATTTGGGATTGATCAAAACTCACAAGCTTCAGCTGCCCTCGTCCCACCAGGTCCTTCAGTTCAGGAAAGTTCCAAAAGGATGGGAAGTTGGCTGCAACCTCAGGTCCAAGGTATTCCATTGGGTCCTCAGGAGACTCCAGTGCAAATGCCGTAGGAAGACAATGAAGCTCCGGCACCTGCATGCGTCGCTCCTCCGCCTTCAAGAACAGACCCAGCTGCTTGAAGAGGAGCGCTGTATCAGAGTTGACCCGATGCAGGTCCCATGTGGACAACCCTTCAAGATGGAAGCGTAGACCGTCTCGTCCTCGAAGAGGAGGTGGTCCAGGCTGCCGTTGCCGCAGCCGTGATGTCGTCCTGCATGGTGGTCCACCCAAAATGCCAACCACCTTTCCAGCACATGCAAGCTCCCAAATGAACGCCCACGTGGCTGCATCATGTAGGTCAATCCCATGCAAAGTGTCCACCGTGAGGATCGTGTAGCCAGCCTGTTCCAGCTCATCCCACTGTTTGTGGTTCTTCCCTGAAAAGAGGTGCAAGAGGATGCCCTTCGACTTCCACAGTCTCCTTCTTCGATGGCGATTCCAGGGAAGGCTAGAAGAGTGGTCACGCCAGCTTTCACCCTGCCCCTTCATGAACCTCCAGATGGAGTGCGGGACCTGTGGGAAGTGATCAGCCCACCACTTCAACTCGTCCTCCTTCAAGTCCACATCAACCTGCTGCATCTTCTCCAAGTCACCCAACAGGGACAAGCCTTCCGCCCTTGACATCACAGGGCATCCTCCCCTCAAGCTGCACTGCAAAGGCCCTTTAGTAGGGTGGTGGATCACGATGCTGTCTCTCTTCCATGTGATCTTGTAGTCAGCTGCCACCAACCAGGCCAATGGAATGATCGGCTCAACAGGGCTCCGGCTCAGCAAAGTCTGGTGCTTGGGGTGCTTGAAGAGGGTCGTAGATCCACAGGCCAACTCCACCTTGGTGGCAATCAGGTCAGGTTCCTCTTCAGGTCTGGCCTGTCGAAGTCCATGCGTGGCTCCACCATCAAGGAGTGCATATTCTCCAGGTCCTCCATAGATCCCTTCTCCCACGGACTTCATCCGCACGGCCTTCAAGGACCGGATTGACTTCAGCAAGCTTGTGGCTTCCCTCATCAGCTCAGCTGCTGCTTCTGTCAAAGGCTCACCCATTGGTTCAGTGGCAGTTGAATCACCACCTTGGGTTCCATCCGAAGTACCCCCAAGAGTCGTGCTGACCACATCCTTGGGCTTGACCTCACTCCCATTGGGGGTTTTCCCAGGACTCTTCTGTGCATCCACCACTTGGTCCTTGGCGGCTGACTTCGGGGTCGCCTTCACCTTGGAAACCTTCTTGGGCTGTGAGCTATCCCCTGCAGGGCCACCAGCCGGGGTGGATGTAGGAGTTGAAGTAGATGAGGTCTTCGCTGTGCAATCCTTCCGAAGATGTGAAGAGCTCCCACAATTGAAACACCGTCCCTTCATCTCCGTGGTCTCATGAAGAAAAGTGCACTGCGACCCGCGTCTGCATCCATCCACAGTCTTCCAAAACTTACATGGTGCCTTCGATGGATTCAGAGCTGATGCACTCGTAGTCGAAGTTGAAGCGTCCAAACCCACCATGGCTTTCAGCGAGGTTGGGGCAGCAGCTCCAGCAGTAGTGGCTCTCAGGCCGATTCCCAAGCTCAGCTCCTCGGCCTCAGACTGGAGGTACTCCGCATACTGCTCAATGGATAGTGCCAAGGGCCTGATGTCAACCCCCAGCTCCTGCCTCACCGAGGCCACCCGGTACGCCAGCTGCGTTCCACCCAGCTTCCCAAGAGCATCTGCAAAGCGATGAAGAACTCCTCCAAGAATGATCGGATCTGGAAGGGCCAAGTTCAGCTCCATGGATCGGCTCATGAGACGCCTCCATCGCCGAAGTCCCCCAAGCAAATCCGGTGCGCTGCTGGCCACCTTCGGCTCCGTGAGCTGTTTGAGAATGCTCACCCGCTCTGAGCTGCCACCAGGTTGAAAGACCGTCCACAACCTGTACATAATGCCAGTGACCGTCATAGTCCTGCTGGCAATCAGGTCCTGTTTGATGGACTCCGGGACGCACTTCAGCAGCATAGGCACCACCCTCTGCTCCAAGCGTAGATGGGCCTCGGATCGTTGAACTTCTGTTGGACGAAGTCTGATCCTCTCCAAGGGCGTCGAAGTGAGCCACCGGTCATACAAACTTGAGGCATCTTGCAAGATGTCACCCCACCAACCACGAGCAGATCCAGCCACGTCCCCAATCATCGGAGTGACCACTGTGATCCAATCACCAAACTGCAGAGCTGACTGCTCCGTCCCAGGTTGAGGTAGTAGAGGAAGCTCGGAACCTCTCAAAGGCTCCATCGGCTGTGCCACACCTTGTTGTAGATCTGGTCCACCCAAGCCTGGAGGTCTCACCAGCGACGTAGTTCCACCTGCACCTCCACCAGCACTAGGTCCAGTCAGTCCACCTCCAAGGTGTCCTGTATTGGCCGACATTCCCAATCCACCTGGAAGTTGATCACCCCCATGTAAGCCCACATCAGGACTCTGAGAAGTCACTGCCGGTCCACCATAGACTGCACCACCTTGATGATGTCCAGGATTCATCCCACATCCACCATTGAAACCCAGGACACTCTGCGTTCCAGGAGAGTGAGTCACCATTGGAGAAACCGGTTGGCTCCACATCATGCCACCTCCAAGTCCAGCGGTCTGACCTCCTTGATGAAGTCCATGATGCCCAGACATAGGTTGCCCCCCAGGCTGCACTGCCGCCAAAGACGACGTAGGAGCCCCCTGCAAAGAAGGCATTGGTGGAACCATCCTTCCATTCGCTCCAGGCCCACTCGAAGCTGTGTGGTAAGAGCGCACCTCACCCTCCGGCTCCTCGCCCTTCAACTTCTTCGCCTCTCCGATGAAGCTTTCCTCTGCTGCCTTCACAATCCTCAGCCGAAGTGCCTCCACCGACTTCTCGGGTGACGGTTGTGAAAGAGCTCCACTCAGACCAGCTTGAAGAGATCCAGGACCACCATCGAGTAGCGCTCCATTGGCCTGCACAGGGCCTGCTTGTCGTCCTTCTGCACCAAGGGCCTGCCCAGGGCCGATGCCACCAGTTGCAACCCAGCTTGAAGAGGCCTGCACAGGGCCAGCACCAGCTACCATGCCGCGCGAAGAGGCCTGCTCAAGACCTATGCCGTTAGCCGCACAGCGCAAGGAGGCCTGCTCAGGGCCAATGCTCCCAGCTGCACAGCGCGAAGAGGCCTGCTCAAGGCCAACACCACCAGCAGCGCCGCGCAAAGAGGCCTGCTCAAGGCCAGTGCCACCAGCAGCGCAACCAGGATGAAGATGTCCAGAACCTCCACATCCTTCACCAAGGGCCTGCCCAGGGCCAAATGACACCGGTGGACCAGCAAGCGGTGGCAATGCCTGAGGCCTTGCAACATCCGGCACTCCCTCAAGTGCTGCCGCCCTTCTGACTTCGCTGCTCCAGAAGGCATTGACGCCAGGCTGAACCATCAGAGCTCCAGCACCGTTGCGATCATGGCCAAACAGGCCATCTGCCGCCTCCAACAAGGCCGGACCATCACGGTACTCCAAACCTCGTCCTTGGCCAGCTTCTCCTCGTAGATCTTGAGCTGAAAGTTGACCAGCTCCAACAGCGCTAGAAAGCTCTGCCACCACGGCTGGACTGGTCTCATCATCCTCGTCCAACCTTCTATGAAAAACTCGTGGGGCTTCCTCCTGTCCAAGGTCCTGGAACAGCGGAGCCAAGAGGCCATCCGGCACCTGAGTCCCTGATCCCACTGGCAGCAAACCCGTGGACCCAGCAGCTTCACCTTCTCCTCGACCATCACGTCGGGGTCCCGGGCTAGAAGCTGCAGCTCTTCCCTCTTCCACCATCAGTCTTCTGACCTCAGGCACCGGGGAGCTGATCCTCGAGTTCCGCTCCATGGCGATCAAGCGGTCCAAGCGCTCATCGGCCGTCTCGCGCAGCTGCCGCCGTCGGCGGTCCATGGCCGCGCACAACGCGGAGTTCACCCAAGCGCCGTAGCACTTGGGCTCATAACCTGCGAACCCCAAACGGGGAAAAAAACCCGAAGCAGCAGCGGCTGCCTCTTTCTTGAGCCATCCAAAAGGTAGCGTGTCATCGCTTGTGCAGGGGCCATGCCAGTGAGACGACTGAAGCATGTAAAACCCCTGAGACATGTGAACACTTCTTGATTTGTGCGTGTCCATCCAAATTGAAAATGCCACCACACTATCATTTAGGGTATATAGATTATGACATTGTAGCTATGAGGTGTTTAGTGGTGTTTACCTTCATTTTGGTTTGGAGTAAATTGTGTACAACATCGAAGTGTATAGCATCACCGTATGTTTATGCCTCAAGCTATTCTCTTGCGGAGGCGGGGCTACTATGATAATCATCACGCAATTCGTACCAAAAATGGCAAAATGTCCGACAACACCCATCTCAAAAAGAAACATGATGAAACACTGTGTATTATCCAGTTTCCAAGCTAGAAACCTTCATTTAGAGTGGTTTGTCCATCTTTTTCCCATATTTTCCCATCCTTTGGGCTGGGGCATGTATGGAAAACGCCTCATCCGCTGAGGCTCGGAGTTGCGTCAACTCTTCGCCGTGATTCTTCGCATTGGGTCGCTGGGGTCGAAAATGCGGGGGAAAATTACCATTAGAACCCATAAGTGATGGCTTACGTTCGTTTATATGGGGGCATGATCTCAAAATATTTCAAATATAAGCCTGAAGTGGTGATGTTTGAATCATGTCCAGCTCTACATGCCTGGCTTACATGCCTGGCTGGCTTTATATGGTCTTTAGTGTCCATCCTGCATTTCAGATTGCGAATTGCACCTATGTTTGAGATGGCTCGGTCCACCATGTGGTAGCTTGGAGACTTGGGATTGAAAGCCCTGGAATCCTGGAAGATCCAAATGGGAAAAAAACAATCACCTGTTACCATATTGGGAGGAATCCCCTCTGGTAAACTAACACTTTGCTATGGAAAATCCCCATCTTAAAAAACGGTAAATCAAGGAACTAAATGGGCCATGGCTTCAATAGCAAATTCTTAGTCATTACCAGAGGGTAACCATCCATTAACCAGCTCGTGTGCCATATGTCCAAGTTCCCAAGCACCAGGAATTACATCAACCACGGCAGCAAGAACGGCGACGACGGCGCTGCCAGAGGTTTTTCCATTGAGACGCTGCCGGCCATCACCAGCTTCAAACTGGGGAAGCTCGGAGAAACGAAGTGGTGCAACGGTGTTAACCCACCATCAAAAACGAAGATTTATCTAGATTCTAGGAAAAGATCTACTGGAGTTGTCTGAAAATTTAGGGTTGTTGAAGTTTGTTGTGCCAGTTTTTTGCCGGTGGTACAGCAATTTTAAGCTGGGTATGTATATATAATATACATATATATATATACACACACACATGTTTTCCTTACACGTACTCATTTTCCCGAATGCGTAGCAAGGGTTCCCGTTTCACTCTGGGGGTCTGGGGGTTGAGGGTGTGTTCGCTCGACGTTGCGTTCACGTTCGCAACCGTTCGCAACCGTCCGCAACCGTCCGCAACCGTCCGCGCGATCCCCGTATGGCCGTGCCTATGGGAAGTTCTGCAGGAGGGGTCCTTTTTGGAGGTTTCAGACGTGTCGTTGCTTCGTTTCGCGTGGCAGGCGTGGCACTTTGTGACATTCAGACGTGTTTTGCAACGTGTGGAGAATCGTTTTGCGTGGCAGGCGCAATACTTTTGTGACGTTTTCAGAAGATGTGTTGCAGTTTTCGTGGCAGGCGCAGCACTTTGGACGTGCCCATCGTCATTTTTCGTGGCAGGCGCAGCACTTTAGACGTGTCCTGTTGCGTGTTTTTTGTAAATCGCATTGGCAGGGCTGCGTCAAGTGGTGACAAAGTGCAAATTCCGTGGCAGGCGTGGCATTTTCTGACATGTGTTGAAAATTGACGGAAGCCTCGCACGAAACATCGATTTTGGGGTTGCAAATTTTCAGGTTCTAAGGAAAACTCGTAGGAAAACGTCGAGTTTGAAGCTGCAAAGTGTGAAAATCGGAGGAAGTCTCGCACGAAATGCTCGTTTTGGTGCTCCCACCTGTCTCTTCTGGCATGTCTGGTTTTCCCGTGGCCTCGCCGTGTCTATGGTGGAAGCTGCAAAACTTCTCCTTTTGTCATGTTGCCAACTGTGAAAATTGGAGGAAGTCTCGTAGGAAATGCTAGTTTTTCTGCATCCATGTGTCTTGTCTCGAGTCGCTGGTTTTCCTGTGGCGTCGCCGTGTCTATGGGGGAAGTTGGAAAACCTGACTTTTCGAATGTTTCCGAGGAGGTTGTCATGTGGTTTTGGGTGGCAGACGTGACATTTTCTGACATTCCAACCTGTTTGATGATGTTCACAAAATGTCAAAATTGGAGGAAGTCTCGTACGAAATGCTGGTTTTTCTGCATCCACGTGTCTTGTCGCGAGTCTCTCGTTTTCCTGTGGTGTCGCCGTGTCTATGGGGGAAGCTGGAAAACATCTCCTATTCGAATGTGTCCAAGCAGGTTGTCATGTCGTTTTGCGTGGCAGGCGTGGCACTTTGTGACATTCCGAGCTGTTTGATAACGTGTTGAAAATGTCAAAATTGGAGGAAGTCTCTCACGAAATGCTTGTTTTTCTGCATCCATGCGTCTCGTCTCGAGTCTCTGGTTTTTCCTGTGGCGTCGTCGTGTCTATGGGGGAAGCCGCAAAATCTCTCCTTTTTGAAGGTTTCCAAGCAGGTTGTCATGTCGTTTTGCGTGGCAGGCGTGGCACTTTCCTCACTCCACACTCCACACTTTACACTCCTCACTTTACACTCCACACTCCACACTCTACACACCACACTCTACACTTTCCACTCCAGACTCCACACTCTACACTTTACGCTCCACACTCCACACTTTACACTCCTCACTCCACACTCCACACTTTACACCCACACTTTACACTCCTCACTCCACACCCCACACTTTACACTCCTCACTCCACACTTTACACTCCACACTTCGCACTCCACACTTTCCACTCAACACTCCACACTCCCACTTTACACTCCTCACTCCACACTTTACACTCCTCACTCCACACTTTACACTCCACACTTTACACTCCACACTCCACACTCTACACACCCACACTCTACACTTTCCACTCCAGACTCCACACTCGCACCTCCACACTCGGACACCCACACTCACACACTCCACACTACACTCCACACTTCACACTTTACACTCCACACTTTACACTCCACACTCCACACTTTACACTCCACACTCACACTTTACACTCCACACTCCACACTTTACACTCCTCACTCCACACTTTACACTCCACACTTCACACTCCACACTTTCCACTCAACACTCCGGGCTCCACACTTTACACTCCACACTCCACACTTTACACTCCTCACTTTACACTCCACACTTTACACTCCACACTCTAGACTTTACACTCCACACTTTACACTCCACACTCCACACTCTACACTTTACACTCTACACTATACACTCTACACTCCACACTTTACACTTTACACTCCACGATTTCCATTTACACTCCACACTTCACACTTTACACTCCACACTTTACACTCCACACTCCACACACACTCTACACTCCATACTTTACACTCCACACTCCACACTCTACACACCACACTCTACACTTTCCACTCCTCACTCCACACTTTACACTCCTCACTTTACATTCCACACTCCTCACTCCACACTTTACACTCCTCACTTTACACTCCACACTTTGCACTTTACACTCCTCACTCCACACTCACTCCACACTCTACACTCCACTCCACTCCACACTCTACACTCCACACTCTACACTTTACACTCCATACTCCACACTCCAAACTTTCCACACTCACACTTTACACTCCACACTTTGCACTTTACACTCCTCACTCCACACTCTACACTCTACACTCCACACTCCACACTCTACACTCCACACTCTACACTTTACACTCCATACTCCACACTCCAACTTTACACTCCACACTCCACACTTTGCACTTTACGCTCCACACTCCACACTCTACACTCTACTCGACACTCCACACTCTACACTCCACACTCTACACTTTACACTCCACACTCTACGCTTTACACTCCGCATTCTACACTTTACACACTCTACACTCCCTACTCCACACTCCTTACTTCACACTCCACACTCCACACGCTACACTTTCCACTGCACACTGCAGACTGGTAACAAGGGAAACATGTACAAGACTGTTCAAATAAACTATTGCAGAAAGGTATTGTGCGTCACTGCATAACCATCTGTTTTGACATCTGTACCATTAACATACGTGTGAGCATTCGGGTTCGTGGGCTTCATCTTGTTTTTTTTGATGGGGAGGAGGGGTTTACCACTATTTGATTACCGTGTCATCTTGATTTTGTTTCTGTGATCAAACCTGTTTTTTTGTTTGCATATTTTCCGCATGTCCCCAACACTTGGGCACCTTCGTTTGGAACTCGAAATGCCTTGGATCGCACAGGAACATGTCGACCTTGCAATTCCTCTGTGTGACCTTCAGGCGTGAGACCGCGGATGCCAGATGCCACGGGAACCCCCAAGTTGTAGGATGGTGTAAGCTGGTTGACTTTTACCCATCCAAGTGTAGATATATCCATGAAATAGAAGCCAATACAACCTATGGACCTATGGTTGCAAACCAACTTACCTGCGGTGAAACCGATCCTTCTTGCAGGAAACCTTGGGATCTTAACAGCCATAGGTCCAGGGTGTTCCTGTTCCTATGATTGTTAGATATTTGGCTGGTGGTTTCCCATTCCTGTGTCATGTTCCTCCTATTTGAATGAGATCCTTGTTTTCAGGGCGGTTGAAACCACGAACATCGACAAACCATACACAGTTTTCTGTGGTTTTCCCCAATTTTACCCAAGGAAATATTTGGGTAGACCATGTAAATGTGCCCCTTAACCAATCCCAAGAGCAACCAAGTTGAACTGGTTGACCAGCCAAACGGTTCCATCCTCATTGAAATCTCCGTCTTTTTGCCCTCTGCATGCAGTTTGTTACTATTTACCCTCTGGTAATCAAACGTGGCAATTGAAAATCCTGGTTTTGATTGGAATTAAATGGAAAACCATCTATAAAGATGGATGATTTCCCATTGCCATGATTGATTGTCGGGGGGTATTTGTTACTGATGTGTTAATGTGTGTCTGTCAAAATCATCCTACATGTGACGTTTTGTTGCAGTATCTATTTTTGTTGGTGCAATCCCTGTATTGTCACGTGTATGTTCGTTGGATTTTGTTGGTGTTTGCATATTTTACAAGTTCTGATTTCTGTCAGTTGTATGTTTAGTTTTGTTTTGTTGATGTCGCACAGCATGAGTGTCAAATGTAATATCTATAAGTAATTTTCCAAGATCCACACCATACAACTGTAATTTGTCTTTTACACTCATGTGTGTTGCTTAAGTCACCTTAAAACCAAATTCTTCTGGGTTTTATTTGATCACTCCGACTTTTTGGACAATAGTCATGACATGATCCTCCTTTCCCTGCCGACTGCCCCGGCCAGCACCGTGAAGGCGTTCGCAGCCCAACTTCTTCGATACCCTGCTGAGCACGTTGCCTCACGTGACCGTGGCGGCGCGAGAGAAGAGCGGCTGGGCAGGGGGAGCTGACTGGGTGACTGGGTGGTTCAGTTGGAGACTCATTGGAAATGGCCTTCCGTAGAGAGAGTAGCTATGGAAAATGGCCTGCTTACAGACAATTTACCATAATTTACCTGCTTATGAAGGTGAATTTAGCCATGAAAAATAATTGCAAGTTACATAAACGCTATATGTCCATACATGAGAGAACGCTATATTTCCACACTTCCAGTTGTATAACTCGACTTTTTCCATGGGAAAATTTCGACTTTTCAAAGTGGCTCCGCTGAGGTGCCAATTTGAAGTCCAGCATCCAGCAGTTTCGACAGGCCGAAGGGGCTGGCGAATCCATGGTGCAAAGGCATATTTAACGATGGAAAATTGTGGATTTACCGAGGGAAACGGAGTATTTACCTTAAGCCTGAGGAAAATGATGGATTGGCTCGCCTTTAGCCTTTGGCTAGACTCTTGGAGATGGATGGCGAGAGAGAGAGAGAGAGAGACCTTGGGAAAATGAGGATGTAGTGGATTTGGCTAACCAACTCGATATATCTTGATATGATATTCGGGTTCGTCTGGAAATGGGGTACGACCCCCAAATGTTAATGGATTTAATGGGAATTGGCAGACCAGGGGGCGCCCCATTTTCAAACAGATCCATTTCCACAATAAATTAGCCCTTAAAAAATGATTTGTTCATGATGATCAGAATGATCGTTCGCACTCCGGTTTGCATTCAATGGATGTAGTCCCATCCAACTATGATCCTAATCCTGCACCAGTTCTGGAACAATTCATTCACAACCGATGGTTTCATAAACCATCATCTCGTGAGTTTTCCATCCGTGAACATGTCACATTTGCTTTGACCGCTTCCCACGGAGGGAGTCGAGCAGTCACCTGTCCCCAAAAGTCGGGCTGCCAGGATTTCCATGTAAAACTTGACCATGGCATAGGGGTTACATCATGAAACCCTCAGAGTCTTGGATATCATTTCCGCGGCATTCGCATGGCTCTACTTTCAGTAGAATATCATCTACACGGATCATATGGGTAGTCAGAATCATAAAACATGCTTGAAACCCTCAGTGAATCGTATCATGGATAATTGTATATGATTGTGTGATATCGTCATCAAGATGTATGGTTCGAGATCCAACCACTGTCACTTCCTTTCAAGGCTCCAGAAAGGCCCCCCCACAGAAGCAGTGCCAACGAAGGTCACTATCATCCATGGATATCCATCCATGGATATCGATGGAGAACAGAACGATCAAAAATTGGCCGACGTCACCATAACATGGAATTTAGAGATGGTTTATCTATGGAAACCATCGCGGCCACGACCTATTTCCAGTGGAATTAGGTGGGAATCCTTGTCGACCAGTTTCGCTTCGGGGATGGCACCTACAAAAGCATCAAGACTTATCTGACCATAGCCATGGCATGAAGAGATGCAGATCCAGTTGGTCCAAGACCCATATAATTATTTCAATCAATATCAACCAATGATCCCCGAGCGACCGGACCGGTAGGTTTAATCCTCTATAGTTTTTTTTTCTCCATGGAAAATCACCATCACCGGTAAATGATTACTTTTCTGTGAGTTATCACAGGTTGACCATGGTTTCAATCTTGCGCACCCACTTTTGCGCCGTTCCAAACTCGACACAACGCCACAACGACACCTCCAGGAGTTGGAGTTTGCCGAGCGGGAACTGCATCAACTGGAAAAGCAGGAAGGAGAGCTGTCCGCGAAAGAGTCCATGCGAGTGACTCGGTGCGAGTCCAACGCTGCTGCCTTGGAGAGCGTGGTGAAAAGATGTCAGTTAAGTTGGCGTTTTTCCTCATGCGGTGGGTCGTCCCCAAGATGGCAATAATTTTTTAAGAAATTGAATTTGGCACACCACAATGTAATACAACACAGCCAAAAAAAAAAAGAAAACATAAAAGATTAAAAGTATGTATGTCCATTATGTCCAACCCAAATCTGGGACTGGGACAACCACCATATACTTGGGTAGATTATAGTGACTTCATCGTGACCTCACTAGAAATCACCACCTCCCCAGCGTGCGAAAACTCAGGTCTTGGTATCGCAGCTGCAGCGCGAAGTAGATGAGTTGACGGAAGCAGTTGACCCTTGGCATGCTAGGAGCGGTGAAGGCAGCTATGGGTATCCATAGTTCCCATGCAAAAGGGGAGCCAAGGAGTTACGAATTGAGTTCCTAACCACATGATGGACACCGAGATGGAAACTAGCCATGAGTTTCACTATTAAACTATCAAAAGTCCACAAAGAAAGCTTGGACTTCAGCAGCAGTGACCAGAGTTTCATATAGTTTAAACCGAAGAAGGATAAAGTTTAAAACAAAATGGGGATATCAATTAGTTGTATCAATTTTGGTCAAACGGTGTAAAGATTGCAATAGCCGCATGGGACTGAACTGAAGCATCAAAAATGGAGCCAGATGAAAAATGTTATAAGATATTAAAAGAACTAATTCAGCATACAACCCCAATAAGAACTATATTAACTACATATGGATTGACGAGTCTGAGTATCCTTTTTCCACTGATCAGCTTTTGAAAAAAGAAGCAATGCCAGGGATTGAGTGCCGGTTCAAGTGCGCGACATGGGCTAAACCCAGTAATAAGCCATCCCCATCCCCAATATCACCATAAATGAGTGATACAAAAAAAATATCGCCGAATGTTGCGTTGATTACCCCAGGCTTTACCACGTTTTCAAATATTTTGCCGGACTGGCAGTAGCTGGTCAATAGCGCCCCCCCCCCTAAGTATGCTCGACTTACTTCAGGGGTTATCGAACTACAACCCAGTCGAACCACCCCCCAGTGTACGATCCTTATTTGAAAATCAGAAACATGCCTTATTTGGATTTTGGCGATTTGAGGATCATGGGTTTATCCATGGAGTTTCTGGCCTTATTTGGAAATCAAATATTGCCTTATTTGGAAATTGAATATTGCCTTATTTGAAAATTGAATATTGCCTTATTTGAATCATGATGTTTTTTTGGATCTTTTTTGTATAGTATCTACACGCCTTATTTGAAAATTGACTATTGCCTTATTTGAACCGTGATGGTTTTTTTGTTTTTTTTGATAGTATCTACACGCCTTATTTGAAAATTGAATATTGCCTTATTTGAACCGTGATGTTTTTTTGGAAATAATTTCTGAAAATATTTACACGCCTTATTTGAAACTCAAATATGGCCTTATTTGAAACTCAAATATGGCATTTTTCCAGCAATTTCCCAGCAATTTTCACTGGCATATTTCCCACGCAAATTCACCAGCAAATTGCCTAGCAAATTCCTGGGCAATCCCTGCAAATTCGCTGGTAAATTCCCCAGCAAATTCCTTGCAGGTGGTAAATTTCTCATTTTTTTCTGCAAATCTTATCAGGCAAATTTTCCCGGCAAAATTCCTGGCAAATTGCATCACAAATTTCCTGACAAAAGCAAATTCCCCAGCAAATTCCCTGAGATTTTTTTTTGACTAATTTCCGCAGCAAATTCCAAGGCAAATTTCCCTGAAAATTTTCCTCGCAAATCTGTGAGCAAATTCACCACCAAATCCCCCCTGGCAAACGCGAATTTTCCCCAGCAATTTGCGCAGCAAATCACCTGGCAAATTCCTCGGCAAATTCCTGGCAAATTCCATCACAAATTTCCGGCAATTTCCCTAGCAAATTCTTCCCTAAACCGTGAACCCTGAACTCAAAACATTCAAATAGGCACTAATAAGCACTAGGGGTACCTGGAAGCCAGGGCAGGCAGAAGAGATGAAGGCAGAGGAGACTAGTGAGAGCTAGCCAGCTCAGTCCAGGCTGAGGAAGCCCTATTAAACACTAATAAGCAGTAATAGCTCCTTGGTGTAAACCCAGGAGATGAGATGACTGATCAAAGTAGCTCGTGGCTGGGGGAGGCTGCAGGGCTGGATGCTGGATTGGTGTGGGGCTGGAAGTAGAAGGCTATTGGGCACTAATAAGCACTAATAGCTTCTTGGGCTTGGGATGGGAGGTGGGGCTGAGCTGGCTACAACCACCAGGTGAGAGGGTAGGGCTGGGCTGCTGGATTGATGTGGGGCTGGGAGGTAGTCGGGTATTGAGCTGGGAGTAGGGAGGGTAGCGGGGGTGCTGGGCAGCACTGGCTACCAGCTACCCAGCTCTCCAGGCCCATCATAAATATGTTATTTGTGCTTATTAGTGCCTAGCAGGTCTTGCCCAGCCTAGCTTCGCCCCAATCCACAAGCCCAGCCCCCCAAACTCCCAAAGCTGTGGTTGGGCCTAGCGAGAGCTAGCGAGCTCAGTCCCACCTCTCAGCTATGGCCCTGGAGGCTATTAGTGCTTATTAGTGCCTAATAGGCTATGCCTGGCATGGCCTGGCCTACCCCCCTCCCAACCATCCCCTCACTCCCAGCTCAGTCCCAACTTATTAGTACCCAGTAGTGCTTATTAGTTCTTATTAGTTCCAGTTCCTATTATTTTCCTAAGGAATGTGTGTTCACCTAATCTTTTGGTCATTACTCTGAAAGCCTAATAGTACCTATTAAGTGTTATTAGTCAGTTTGCCCGTTTTTTCGCCTGAGCTCAGGTTCGGATCTCGGGGATCTGATCTCAGGCCGTGGCAACGTGGTAAGACACAACGGGAGAAGACAACAGGGGAAGACACAACAGGAAAACAGCAACGGGAAAATGATGCAAAATGAGAAATGTCACTTTTATGGTTTGTAAAGCAGAAAAAGTCGCTTTTGTAAGATATGGAAATTTATAGTGTAACAAATTTATTAGAAAACAATATTTGGAAATCCAAATTCCTTCCCTGGCTTCCAGGAGTACTTATTAATACTTATCTGGATATAATATGCAATGTTTTGCAATGTGTTAGGCATATGTGCATCCAAAACATATGCCTAACACATTGCAAAACATTGCATATTATATCCAGATAAGTATTAATAAGTACTCCTGGAAGCCAGGGAAGGAATTTGGATTTCCAAATATTGTTTTCTAATAAATTTGTTACACTATAAATTTCCATATCTTACAAAAGCGACTTTTTCTGCTTTACAAACCATAAAAGTGACATTTCTCATTTTGCATCATTTTCCCGTTGCTGTTTTCCTGTTGTGTCTTCCCCTGTTGTCTTCTCCCGTTGTGTCTTACCACGTTGCCACGGCCTGAGATCAGATCCCCGAGATCCGAACCTGAGCTCAGGCGAAAAAACGGGCAAACTGACTAATAACACTTAATAGGTACTATTAGGCTTTCAGAGTAATGACCAAAAGATTAGGTGAACACACATTCCTTAGGAAAATAATAGGAACTGGAACTAATAAGAACTAATAAGCACTACTGGGTACTAATAAGTTGGGACTGAGCTGGCTGGCCATTGCCAGGCACAACCACAGCACCGGGAGGCTGCTTATGTGGGTATCAGCTAATTGGTTCTTCAAAAATCTTGTGTCTTCCTTCCGGCAAAATTTCTTAAATTTCATGAAAACTGCTTGAAGGAACCCTAAAACCCTAAACCCTAAACCGTTAACCCTGAACCCAAACATCCAAATAAGCACCAATAAGCCCTAATAAGCATTACATAGCACTAGAGGCACCTGGAAGCCAGGGTGGGCAGAAGGGAGGGATGCAAAGGACAGGTTTTGCAGGAATGAACACATACAGTAAAATGCTGGCAGATTCCTATCATGCCAAATAAGCACTAATAAGCAATAATAATCAGTAATAAGGACTAGAGGCCCTAGGCTGTTCACCAGCAAATTGCCTGCCAAAATTTCCGAAAATTTTCTTGCAAATTCCTTGGGCAAATTTCCATGACAAATTGCCCGGCAAATTCCCAGGTAATGCCCCGCAAATATAACAGAAAATTTCCCCAACACATTCCCCTTAGCAAATTCCCATGACAATTTCCTTGATAAATTTCCTGGCAAATTCCGTAGCAAATTACTAGCAAATTTCAGCAGCAAATTCACATTCCCTTGCAAATTCACTGGAAAATTCTCCAGCACACCCCCCCTAGCAAATTCCACCAGCAAATTGCCTGTGGCAAGTTTCCCCAGGCAAAATTCCCGGTGGCAAATTTACCTCAAATTCCCAGCATATTCTTCTTGCAAATTTCCCAGCAAATTCATCGCCGAATTTCCCGGCAATTTCATGGCAAATTGCCCAACAAATTCCTGGGAAATTCCTGGCAAATTCCTGGGTAGAAGCAATCACTGATATGCACTAGTAGGCACTAATGGGCACTAATAGGGTGGAGGAGGTAGGGGAAAGGGATTGGTGGGCACTAATAGGAACTAATAGGTGTTAATATATAGGTATTACAGTTGAAAAATAAAGAGGCACTGATGGGTTGGAGGTTGGCTTCCAGAGATGGAGGGTAGGAAATTCCACAATTCCCCAGCAATTTTCGCAATCCCATAGCAAATTCCTATTTCCCCAGCAAATTCCACCCGCAAATTTCCTCAAATTACCGGCAAATTCCCACGCAATTTTCCCAGCAATTTCCCTAGCAAATTTCCGTGTCAAATTCCTCTTGCCTTATATTGCCTTATTCGAAATTATAATATTGCCTTATTTGAAAATCAGCTTTATCCCAAAGTCAGTTGCCGGTTTGAAATCCCGATATTGCCTTATTCGAAATTATGATATTGCCTTATTTGAAAATCAGCTTTATCCCAAAGTTGCTGTTTTGAAATCCCGATATTGCCTTATTCGAAATTATGATATTGCCTTATTTGAAAATCACCTTTATCCCAAAGTTGAGGTTTTGAAAGCATCACATTGTCTGTTTTGAAACCGTCATATTGCCTTATTTGAACCCGTGATATTGCCTTATTTGAAAAAGCAATATTGCCTTATTTGGATGCATTAGGGTCATTCAAAATGATGTTGTCTTATTTGTATCCTAATAGGCCTGAATAGTAACTATTAAGAGCCTTCTTATTAGCAGCTAATAGCAGCTAATAGCAGCTATTAGCAGCTATTAGCAGCTAATTGAAAATCATAGCAAAATCCTACACTGGGGGGTGGTTCGACTGGGTTGTAGTTCGGTAACCTCTGATTACTAGACACTTACTAATTGGAGTTATCCTCCCGACAAAATGGGTGGTGTGGCCAGTCGGAAAAGATGGGGAAATGCTATCAGACATGAGCACAAATCACGAGAAAGTTTACATATCGGACATATCGACGTCAAATGACCGAGCGTCACAAACAAAAGTGTGAATCTTCAGAAACCATCAATTTGACGTTTGAAAGCTCATCTAGCAGACTCTAGAGCTCCCTTGTGCTTGTTTAAATTTCATCTCTTTAAAAATATTTGTGCATCATAAGATATGCATACACATCATAACATCTAATTTCTGTTCGGCATGTACCCCAAGTAGACGCCCACTATACGTGAGCCCAAAATCTCTGGAGGAAGGCATCAATGTTGGCTAGAGTCAACTCAGACCCAAATGTCCCAGGAGACCGCTTGACACACATCACTTTGAGTTAGATTCTGACCTTTTCTAACCAATCGTGCAACCAATCGTGTAACCGGTAAGTAATCTGTGTGCTCCAAGTCATCCAGAAGTCATCCAGAAGTCATCCAGATACGCCCTGACCTCGCCGAGGATACTGCTTTTGAGCGCTGCGTGGAACTGCAGAAGTACTTCTGCACCGAGGTGGCGTGGTCTCCGGTCAAACGACGTGGCTGGGAAATTGCTGGGAAATCCGCTCAAAACATGAAGGTTTGAATGAAAAACCTTGGAAAATATAGAAAAAAAACTATAAATGAAGGTTTTAAGAGGAAAATCATCTAAATCTATCTATCTATATATGTTATAAACAAATATAAACATGAGATGTTCCATTGCCACGTTTGATTACCGGGTAAACAAACAATGGTCAATCCGGAAATCCTCACCTGCCATCATGGGGATATTGACCAACCATGGGGGTTTAATATGGTTTAATATGGTTTAATAGCCTGCACCCCCAAGCAATGTGGTACCCAAATTCGTTAGCTAAGTTGCTTTGATGTTTGCAGCTCCAGATTCACTAGGGTTTATGATACATATTATCGAAGTAGTTGAGCGTGGGTATAAGCCGAATTTTAATGGAGGGGCACCATTGTGCAAGTAAGGCACCACCAAATATATCCCATTATATAACATGTCATTATCGATATTCCAATCAAAAATCCAATACATATCCCCATCATACTGCCAAAAACAAACACAGGCCTGTTGGTTGTCTCATTCCAGTTGGCTTCTAAACCCAAGTAACCATAGATTTACCTTCCATAAACTATATAGTTCCCCTTATAGTTATTTATTACAAACCAGGTATGGCCGGTTGGAGTTGCGTGGTCCAGGACTCCTCCAGCTCCACCCCGGTCTTCGAGAACTTCTTCCAGTGTCTTCACGACTTCCTGGAGACGCTACGGAAGGCTGCGCTGCGAACGCGGGGAGAACGCAACGGGGAGAACGGGGAGATGTTTTTGTTGGTGGATGAATGGTGCATGTTCTGGGAGTCCAATGGGTGTTCTGTATGTAATGTAATGTATAGTATCGTATATTATAGTACAGTACAGTACAGCATAGCATAGCATAGCATAGTATAGTATAGTATTTTACATATATATATACATGTGTGTGTGTTATATCTATCCATGTGTGTTTTTACAGTCATATGATGTCATGTGCACTTTTTTGTAATATGTTATTTTGCTTTATTTATTCATTCTGCATAAATTTATGCACTACTTTTTGTGTCCTCGTTCTTTTTTCATGTTCACTGATTTGTACATTTCACTGATGTTTTGGGGTATAGTAACTATAGCTGGGGATATATCTATATTATGATATACTAATGGCTCATTAGCGCAAGGGTTTCATGTTACATCATCCGAACCCGCCTGAGGCGTGGCGTGAGACCGAACCCGCCAAGCCGCGCAGCAGCGGCGTTCCCGGGCGGCCGGGACCGGCCGGAAAGGCGCCGCGGGGTGGGAAATCCTGCAGCGAAAATGGCGAAATAGAGGTTTTGAGCATGAAGAAATAGGGATTTAGTGGATTCTTTGGGAATATCATAGGATACCCTTTGGTAAACTAACATAGCTATTAAAAATGGTGATTTTCCATAGCCATGTTAGTTTACCAGAGGGTAATCAAAGATGGCTCACTGGGAAGCTTATAGCTGGAGAATGCTAGGGAAATCATCGATATAAATGGGGAATGATGGGATATTTGTGGAGAAGAATCCGCCTGGATACTTGGAGGACACCCCACCGGTCTTCACCCAAATAATTAATGTGAGAACCGCAATGCCATAAGCCTACCATTTGGATTGGGGATGATTGTTACCATCCATTTATAGTGATTTGGGGGATGATTGATTATTGGTTTTACTACATTAGCGGGTAGTGGATAATAACCACATGAAATATTAAAAGTGGAAGAATTCCAGGTCGATGGATGGCTTATAAACATGTATAAACCCCATAAACGATGCCTGGGATGCGTATCCAATCAGCATGAAGAATAGCTTAAGCTTGAAAATATTCGTGCCATGGTCAAAAACATTGCTTATTTCACACCAACAAAAAAGGGTCATCCCTACGAAAAAATAGGGGGTAACGTATCGATATAGAGGTTTTGAAGTGACTATAACCCATTTTGGTGGCCGTTTCCCAATATTTATTTTATTTTTTGTGGCTTACAAGAAGTTTCTATCCCCACAATTTTTACTGTGATGTCCTTATTTGTATCTTATATTCTGCGGATCACATGTTGGTTAAATGTTTGTCTTGGTGAAATATCTCAACTTTCGCTATACGCCCGCGGCAAGTTGGGGCCGGATCGGGGCACATCATATGAAATTATAGTCCCGGTGGGCTATTGTGGAATATATAAAATTATATAACTACATATGATGTACTATAGTTTAGTTATATTTCTATACATATACATATACATATATAATCATGTATATATATATGTGTGTGTGGGTGCGTAAGGAAACATAGTACTATTTTGAATATATATATATATACATATATATATATATTGTCTAGTAGTATAGTTAAGATAGGATGTGCAGTTTGGGAAGATGCTGACCAGCCATTCTACACAGGTGCTTGCCTCGTGGAGACTTCGCGGAAATTTCCAGGAACGCACCATATTTTGTTTGTAAAGATCCTGTCGTTTGAGACTTTTATGTGCATAAGTTCGGCAAACCTTTTTGGAACAACGAACACACACATATATATATATACATAACATATATATATTTTTTTTTACATAAATATATATACATATATATATACACATATCTTGACAAAAATAAGATGTAGACAGAGTTGTGTTTTGAATCCCCATGTTTGTTTCTAAGTCTATATGTTCTCGAAATTACGGACGGGTGGACGTGTTGAGTAAATGTCCATTTCGGGTTGTATTTACCCCAATGTTCGTGAAATTTTACAGACTGTTGACAAGTTGTTCTAAAGCAACCAACAACAAGTGAGGGCTGACTGTTGGTCAATGAACCCACTTTAGCCATCTCTAGCCCATTGCATCTATGATGCTCTCCAAATCATTCAAATTGATTTACATTCCCCTAGAAAATGCTGTCCATAAATTTCCGGCATCAATTCCTCCAAATCCTGTTTGTTGTCCAAGAATTGGTTGAAAGGAAAAAGAACAAAGAAACTTTCTACTTTATGGCAAAGACATGTTTTCCTGTAGGTTTCCCCGTGAACCAATCCATGTTCTACAATCGGTAGCCCTGACTCATTGGTTTCACCCTAAAGAATGCATAGACATGACTTATTTTTGATGCTTCTAAGGTGTCCCCCATTTTGGGAAACCTCTGGGCCCAGCAATGGATGATCCAGGTCACTCCCGTTGCCGCTACCACATCCTTCACGGTCATGGTGAATCCCCCAAAATTTTCTTGGTTAAGACGAGCATTGATGATTTTCCATTAAAATCTCCCAGTTCATAGAGAAGTTCCCACGACTTTAGTGGGTTATAGCTTACACCTTTTGGTAAACTAACATAGCTATGGAAAATAACTAGTGTAATTTTAATAGATAAATCATTTATAAATGATCCATTTTCCATAGCTATGTGAGTTTACAGGGTATGCCGCATCTTTTTTGGCCCCAGTGACACTGAACCGCTTCTTCATCCCCTGCATGGCGCGATGGTGCCACGCCGCGCTGCTGGCGCTGGGGTTCGGTGCCCTCGGTGAGCGCGACGATGGCGCGCTGCTGCAGATCGGGGAGAAGCACAAGTCCCAGGTGCCCAAAAAAATGCCAGGGAATTGGGTTTTGATGGTATTTAATGGAATTCAATGGGATTTATTGGAACTTATTGGGATTTAAAGGAACTTATTGGGATTTAAAGGAGCTTAATTGGGTTTTAAAGGAACTTAATGGGACTTGAATAGGGTTTTGATGGAATTTTAATGGGAACCCATAGGATTTGGATCTGGGAAATGATGATAGACAATGGCAAATTATAGTTATAATGGGTAGGTATGCCGTCAGATTTTGGTGATTTATGGGGGGTATTAACCCACAATACTAGGGGTTAGCCATGGCGAACCAAAAAAGAACTGATATTAATTAATACAATGTTAATTAGTTTTTATAATAGTTTTATACTGTCATTGTTTGCTAAAAAAATGAGGATGAATATACATACTAACCAGCTAAAATGTTTTTTCCGAGAGATCTTTGATCCTTTGATATGTGTTTCAATTGTGTGAAGATATGGGTTGGTCCAAACTGCAGGAGACCCGGTAAAATAACCACTGCAATGAGCGATGATCAACCCATGAGGTTTTGGGGCAACCTTGGGGAATGTAGAACTCCCAACAGATGTCAATATGGAGATTACTTCCTGTTAGGTGAACCACAGAAATGCCAGAACCCTGAACAAGTGGACATGCAACCATCTGGGAACACTGCAGCGCAGCTTCAATCTCCTGTTTGGGGCTTGTTTTGGCAGATAGGGTCGGCCTTACAGAAGTCAGTCACGCATGCCGCGAAATATTTCGATGAGAATGGCATGTCGGAGGACGACTTCGAGTCATTCCTGGTCATATACCTTGAAAGCAGTCGAGTGCCACCCTCAGAAGCAGCTGGCAGCCATCATAGGCTTTTCAACTATCCATATCAAAGACACAACAGTCGTGAGACTGCCTCAGGGCTGCTCCAATCTGGATCAATGTACTGGGGGAGCGCTTGCTTTCCAAAACATTTCCAATGGCAGCTGGAAAGGGCTTGTTTTCATCCGGTCAATGCAGTATGATGAGACCCCGACCAAGTTGCGGCTAACTTCTGGGAGGCTCCCCAGATTTAATGCCAGCTTCTCCTCCTCTCCTCCTTGCTTGCTGGGAATCAGTGTGCCAAATGGAGTTGGGGGCAGTAGTTGTGAGCCATTGTCAAACATGTGCTTCACTCACATACGATTGATGATGCTTTGTGGCCTGGTTTGGGGGGCCAATGCGAAAGCCGCTGTGATCTTTATTCTGCTGGAATTTCCATGTACAGCGTTTTTTTCTGCAGTGGAATCCCCAAGTAAGAAATTGTAAACTGTGAGTTTAAGTGTATATATATATATAAATATATTATGTGTGTGTGCTCCATGATGGCTAGAGTCAAAGACTTGTCCACATGTTCCAGCATCTTCCCAGATGGTGTTTCATCCCAAATGGCTTTATGCTGGTCATATCCTCTCATGTGCTGCCTTCATAGTTGCACCCTGTGTTCAGCTGTTTCTTGGGTTTGATGTAAGCCATGTAAGCGTTAGATTCAGATGTGAGGCTCGCTCGGGGGCAGTGATTTTCTACAACCTCTTCATCAGGCACAAACGGGTCAACAGTGGCTGGTGATCCAATCAGACAGCCCCAGAAATGATGACTATAGCAGAGGGGATCAACCGTCCTAACATGGTTCGTTTTGGGTCTGTTGTTCTCTTGAATATTTCTTCAGAAATGGCACAATGGTTATAGTATGTTATAATGGTTTGGTCCGATGCCAGGGCCAATTGGCAAATTTGGATTGGGCATCCCAAGTGGATGTTTAGTAGCCCTGATCCAAGCCCAAAGGGGCTGTACATTCACATTCAAGTAGTTCATCATCCCCCCAAGTGATCAGAAGAGTCGTGCAGGTTGTCGACTGCCTATTAGCGCGAACGAGCCCAAGAAATGCTTGCCACACGGAAAATCGTTTTAATGCCTGCTTACATTTCAGAAATGGCAACTATATATATATATTTATTTATTTATATAGCATCCGCACATTTATGCCTACACATTACAGTATTTGGTGATACAATGAATTACATTCATGTGGCAGTTCATGAGATCAAAATATTTCAGGTCAACCCCCGGTCATACAATGGATCCTAGTTGGTTCAGAATGCTGGTGCCCAAAGTAGGTTTGCCGTGTGGTATTCTCCCAAACATGGGAACACCAAGTGCCCAGATCAAGACCTTTGACCCAGATAATCTCAGCCTGAATAAATCCCAGTTGAAAAAGATTCACAATGGTAGCCCCTGTATTGTTTCAAAACGAGGTCATGGGTCATGTATTTGGAGTAGGCAAGAGACGACTCCTGGCTCAAGTCACTGCCATGCAATGGCCCTGGTCATTTCTTGAAGTTCTTGGCTGATCAATGGTAGGTGAAAAATGGTGAACAATGGTGAACATGGTTTATGCGTCAGTTTTTGCCCTGAATGGCGGACATTTTTGGACTTGGGCTTCCTAAAGATTGTTTCTTCCATGGTATCCAAGCGTAGCCATAGATTTTGCAGGGTTTCAAGGTATATATACTTTCCCAACATTTGTCCAGCGTATCCATGCTAAAAATTGGCAATCTGAATCCTTTTGGTGGTCCCCATAGCTCAAGACACACCCAAAGTCTTCCCGTTTGCGATTGGTGCGTCACACCGCGTCAGGTCAGAGAAAGATATCCCACGGGTCAGAGAGATAGTTTCCGGGCAGCGATTCATACAACAGAGGCTTGTGTTGTATGACCTTTGCATGTGGCCATGTTTTTTTGGGAACAAATATGTCAAGTACTTGCATGAACTTCAAGTCCCGAAGTCACTGCAAAGTCACCTAGAGGATTGACATCCCGAACATCCCTGAGATCTTGCCCTTCCAGACTTGGCTGAAATATGCTGTTAGGAACCTGGAAAAACCAGGCTTGCCTGCGGTGTATCCCTCATATCAACCCCCAATGAGTGGTCAGAAGTATGTGTATGACCTATCCGACCTATCGGTCTTTTTTAATCCAGAGAATGAGATGAGTATTCCTTCATTGCATTGAATCCATTAGGATCTAAACGTGTGCTTGATACTTCCATTAGAATCCATTGGTGACTCAAACGTGTATTGTGCCACCCTGTGGGTTGCTGATGGCAACCTCACCCAAGCTCACTGCCAATGATGGTCAGTATCAATGGGAAATCATAAGTTCAATGTTTGGCACAAACTATGTTTTTGTTGGTTAACAGTATTGGTCCATGTTTGTTTAATGCTTAATTATATTTAATTATACTTAGATCATGTATACATGTGTTATAGAATGTGTTTATATGATATATGCATAGATATATATATATATATGTGTGTGTTTACATAAATACACAGAAATACACATAATTCCATTTGCCTCGGCTGCCTTTTTTTAGTCATATTAGTTGGTGAGTTTCCCCTCGTCATCAATCGCCTTTTTATAAATGGGCAATTATGGGCACCTTGTCGAGCTGATCAGAGCAGCAAGCCCTGAAGGTTCATGAACAGCTGAATCTGGTGATGGATCCCTTGGACCAAGAAATTCGCATCAATTCCATTGGAGCTTTAAAGATCCTTGGCGGAAGGGACTTGCTGGGGTGGGCATTGATTGTAGCAATACCCAAAAACATCTTAAACCACGTTAAAACGAATATTGAAACATAGTGCTATTATATGCTATTATGCTAATTGTTTATTTGGTAAACCCAAGAAATCCCAACAAGAAAACTTCCAATTTGGGGATGTTTTTGCCTTTAAAGCAGCTGTTTCTGGTAAACTTGTGGCTGCAGGTCGCCTCCCATCTGAGGAATCTGTCAGGTCTGAAGTTGTCCAAAGACCTGGAGAAAAGCACCAAACTCCTGGCACACTACGATGCAGCTGGGGCTCCAAATATGGTACCATATGGCGACTGAAAATGGGGCGTACCACCCTGCTAATGGCCACAAAGTAGATGGGAATTCACAACAATTAGTCCATTTTTATCGGTGATTTTGGAGTATACCCCAGTTTTGCACCAAGATATGGATGAGTCCAGCCCGTTTATGATTGTATTGTCAATATGGTTTGTAATTGGGCTATATGTATATATATATGTACACATATATAATATATAAATGGATTATGGGATTATGGATTGTATGTGGGTGATATGTTGGTTTGGAATTCACTGACGACGCTTGGGACAGAGATCATATATGCTGTTAGGATAAGTCAATGTACTGGGAATACTGGGGCCATCTTGAGCAAATCCAAGCGAATGGGGTAGGTACGCCGGTGCATCCACTGGTTGATCATCATTTTCACCTTGACATAGTTGGTTTTGGAGGGTGTGCCAAAAAAAAATCAAGCACACCCGACTATCATATCAAGCTGGTTACATACATGTATTTTGTGTATATACCTATATATATATACATACATATATATATATACAGTATATGAAAAGTTTCAGGACCGCGGGAATGATTTTGTATATTCACAATATGTGTATATATATTTATATATATAGATTAGATAGGTCCATGACATCTCAAAAAGTATACATACCCATTGTAATTATAGTTCACCATGCTTTACCAGTTTTCACTTAATAGAATAGCCATACAGTTTCACTATCGCCATCTGTCTTTATATCCGAAAAGCTGCTGGCCATCAAGGAAGGTTTCGAGGACTTGACGTTGCACGACCTTTGGTCCTTCTGTAAGGGCACGGACCCGCAGCAGCGGCTGGGTGATGTCGTGGCACTGGGCATTGGCCCCGGAGCGATCTATCGCCGGTGAAAAATGGAAGGAATGCACCAACAAAAATGGTGAGTTATAGTTGATATAGCCGATTTATGTCAGTTAAAGTGATAAACCTAGCTCAACTCTTGGATCTGTGATGATTATAACTATAGGTGGGTGAACGGAAAGCAACTTATAACTAGGCACCACCTGGTAGGTGATTCCGGGTTACTGGGTAAACCAAGAGGATCAATAGAAGAAAATATGCTGGATAAACCCACTGGTGACGGGTTCTTTAAGGTACATTTTCAGTTTCTGTTGCAAATGGTGATATATATATATATGTGTGTGTGTATGTATATACACATACCAACCAGGTGTTTAATTTACATGCAGGATACCAACATTGGCGATTGTTAATAACCCATGTGATATCAACCCAGGATTCATAAACTCGCACCTTACCAATAGGGGCGGTGCCATGTTCATAGCATATTCTTTGAACTGATCATATAACATCATTTCCGCGGGGTTCCCCCACAAATAAATCAACACACATAAACAAACAAGTAGTTTATGAAGCCGAGGGTTGCATTATTTTCTGGTTCTTCCCTTCATGGGCGTATTGATGCACATCCAACCAGTGATCCAGGTTTTAGATGGTCTTATAGGCTTATGGGTGATCTTTTTTTCCAGAAATAATATGGTACCCCAAAATTTAGGAACTGTTTTCTCCATAAAAGTTGCCATCTTTTCAGGGTATCCCAGAATTTTGGGACGCCCCACGTTTTCGTAAGGGCCAAATGATCCAGACCTTTGACCCTCGAATAAAGATGGACGAGTCATACTGTTTGTACTTTGTACATATTTTTTTTTGTTTTCCCTTCACGGCGCAGAGAAGCTCACGCTGCGGCCAGGTTGCCAAATGAATTCATGACATGTTCACCAAACGTCACCCAGCAAAATCCTTTCCGAAGTGGTCTGAAAAATGCTGAACAAGAAGAGACTGACACTTCGAAAGAAAGGTTTCGGCCTGTGCAGAGTCAGTAGAAATTGGTACTGACTTCAAATGGGTGAAAAAACATTTGGCAAATGCAAAACAGAGCGCAGGCGGGTACTCCTTGAGTTTGGACGTGGCCCATTGGCCGTCCGACTGGAGTCCAATAGCACTGCGTCTTGGGGGTTGGTCACAAACTGTGCACTGATGCAAAGCCGCCGGCAGCCCTGGCAAATTCAGACTCAGCAGCTGCGTAGGCTTAGGAGAAGGCGCACCAAAATGCCCTTGCATGATTTGGAGGACCTCCACACCAGGCAAATGCGTCAGCAATATCAGAATCTGCAACTTCCAAATTGCCGCCGCATCTTCGGCGTCTGGTTCCGCTGGATGCTCAAGGATACCAACTCCGCCACGTAAAGCCAATCGAAACAGGCAGAAAATGGAGAAGAGCAAGAGGTCATTTCCAATAGAAATCTGCGCGAGCTCTTTCAAGCCCAAGGCATTAAGTCCCCAAAGCTCCGCAGCTGTTCTGATGACGCGCGGTCCTCTCAAAGGGCCTTTTGCATCCACTGCAACACCTCGAGCCTTACTCCAGGTTTCGCATGGCGGGCCGCCAATGAAGCCTACAACCCACGAACAGTCAATGCCGTGATACCAAAAATCCTGCGTAGAACGCAGGGAGGCATCTCCAAGCGTGCTGTCGTAAATGATGTCCATCGACACCGCATGGATGTAGGTGCCATCCTCACAGGTCTCAAGCATTCTGTCCAGATAATATTGAAAATCGCCTGGACGCCGTCGGCCTGCGAAAGCATGCAAGACAATGCGATGTCGTCCCCAGCTACGCGGAATGCTGAGGGCTTGAGGGTCCCAATCAATGGCTCCGCAAGCGGTCTCAATCTGCTGAAGGTCTGTGAAGTGCTCAACCGGGACATAGGAGTCCTCAATGATGAAGGGCCATGCACCAGGAGTCTGCAAACACTTCACAAGCCTCACAACATCCTCGAAAGGAAGTTCACCTAGGTCCTGAGCTTCATTTTCAAGGTTGGTGCGAAGCTCATCCAATGTGGCAAAGCATCGGGTCCACGAGAGCGGCTCCAGGGTGATCCGATCTCTAAGAACTTGTTCGAGTGCAGAAAGGGAGGTCGCATGCAGGATATTCAGAGCCAAATCCCCGTAGAGCTCGTCCAAAATAAGCGAAAAATCACTGCACCTTTGAAATTCTCTCATGGGTCCTTCAGCGCGTAATGGCGGCAGAAGTCCATCAGTGCACTGTTTCATTTCTTCATCAACAGACGAGCCAAGGCCTGGTGCCGGCGTATGCAGCAGCCGCATGCCATGCCATCTCTGTCGGCAATGATCGCTTCGAATAAGGTGATGCTTCAATTTGCCAAATGAGAAATACTCAGTGAGGCAAATGGCGCATTGAGAGGTCTGGAGCAATTGGCGAACAGGATGTGCAAAACCATGGACTTTGAACATGTGCGCCCCCTCACCAGCTTTGCTTTTACAGGCAAGTTGGCATTTCATGCATCCAAAGGCTTCCGCATCTGTACTGTGGTGACGTAGTGGAGAAGGCACGACAAAGCCATGATGGCGGAGGAGGTCAAAGATATCGTGATGCGTCTGCAGCACACGGTGCTCCTTCGCGCGTTGACCGGCAGCATGGTTTGCGGCTCTCATGGTAAGTCGCTTCCAATAGCTGGGCTGGTACCGAAGGATGTCCAACCATTGGGCAAGATGTTGCTGCGGATCTTTCAGGGGGCTTGAGTTCCCCAGTTGCCGAAACATCCATTGCATGTCATCTTCAATGAGTCGCTTCCAATCTTGATCAGCATTAAGAAGGCCCCATGAAACGACTTTGCCCGCTGCAAACAAAGTGCGTAAATAACGCAGGCGCGAGACCCGCAGCAATTCAGTGGGGCTTGGGAGTCCCGTCTGAATGATCACAAAATCATCTGTGACCTTCTCATCTGGCCTGACTCCAAGGAGTCTCTTGTAAAGCTTGACAACCGCAGCATGAAAAAGGCCTTTGGTCTTCTGGTCAGCAATGACCCAGGAATCGGTACCGTAAAGCAGCCTGCTCAAAACCAGGCAGCGAAAAAGCTCGGCCCTCTTCTTCAAAGGGATTGCCTAGAAGCCCACGAGTTGCTACCGCCTAAGCCATTGTTCTGGGTCAATGATGACAATACCATCCCATTGTGGAGAACCACCCTGTGGACGCATGAAGAAACTATACAGTGGTTAGCTGAGACCGGAGAGCCGTACCCACCTGAATTGCGAGATGAAATTCAGCCACGCATTGACCAACTTAAATCTTCGCAGCATGCGAAACGGGCACAACCTCCGCCTCCGCCGCTACCAACCAGGTGGACGGAGCGATCCGCAGCAAAGCAGCCAGTACAAAAACTGCAAGCAGATACTCCACAGGACCCCAAGGGTACTCAGAGCACGCCACAGCAAGTGGAGCTTACGGTGCTGGGTGAAAGTCTGGTGCGCGATGCCAATACGCCGCCGGATCTCCTGCTTCAAGTCTCCTCCATGGTGCAAAAGGCCACCCAAATGCTTGTAGGTGCCAACAATGGGTACCTGGTAGAAACCATGGTCCCCAAAGACAGGGAAAAGTCTGGGCGAAAGTGGGCCAAACCACTGCTTGCGAAATGCTCTTTGCCCTTTGCCGCGCATGGAGAACATGATTTCGGTCTTCCCGCGGCTAAGATTCGGTGTCATGCCATGTGTCTTGCAAAGGTCAAGAAGATACCCGGTGATGAGAGCAGCATTGTTGGCCAAGGCATCTAACGAGCCAGAGCTCATGCAAATACATAAATCATTGCACCAGCATGGTCCTAAGAAAGGTTCTGTGCCCGCATGTGGTGCTTCATCCTGCGGTGCGTCAAACCAATTCGGGCCAGCTGCTGCATGAGAACTCTCACCAATCTCCAAATGGTCAACGTGGGCCTGCAATTTGTGGAGGACTTTTGCCCACAGATATCCAAACACCACATCTGCAAAGGCATCTCCCGGCCTGCTGCCAAGGGGGGTCCGACAGGCATCACCTTGACCTCTCAATTGAAAGTGAGTGTCAGTATGGATGGCTCTGAGTGCTCGTTGCGCATGCAAAGGCAACTTGGCATCCTCAATTGCACCAGGTTGCGTCAGCAAGCTTCTCAGCTCCGCAATGACATCAGCATCCAAGTGTAAACGCGCTGCCATGGCGCCGATCACATCATCGGAGAGCTCGCCTGAAAGCGCAAGTGGGCGAACAACCCGATAAAAGGCTTCGGTTAAATCAAGGAATAGTAGTGCAGTGGGCCTCCCCCGTGCTTTGTGATAGCGGAGGAAGGCTCTGGCTTGATGTGTGCCCAGCGTAACTGGCGTGTGCCTTCTTCCGCCAAGTTGTTGTGCATGCATGCACGTCTCGTACACACTGGCTTGCTTCAAGCGAAGAGCTCTATGAAGAGTCGTTCCAAAATGGGAGCTCAGCAAAATGCTTCGGAAGGATGTGCAGAGGCTTTTGTCTCCCTTGCCTTTCCAAAGGGGCACTAGAGTGCCACCCTTGTGTTCGAGGCACTCTTGGGCTTGCAGCGCAATCTTCAGCAAGACAGAGTATCCATGCTTCGCCATCTCCACAGGAAAACAATGGAACAATTCAGATGGTAAAAGGTCTGGTCCACTTGCCTTGCCCTTCTTGACTCTTCTAAATGCTGCTTCAAGCTCAACCAAAGAGGGGACATCACAAACATCAACCTCCAAGGTGTCGACGGTGTACGCAGCAAGATTGGCAAGCCAGAGTTGGCGCTGTTCCGATGCAGAAATGCGCTGACCACCTTCCATGCACATGAAAAAGTTGATCCATCTCTCAATGGCAGCAGAAGCTGATTGGCAAGGGTGGCCGTCTTCATCGAGCACTAGAGGCAAAGGGCGCGGACCTTGTTTGAGTGCATTGGACGAACCCAAGAATGGCCTCATAGTGTTCATGATTTCCGATGCTGAGTTCAAGTGAGCAAGCTGGGCAATTTTGTCAGCCAAGACCTGCTTCTTAGAGGCACTGAGCTGCACCTTCAGCTGGTGACTGGCCTTCCATAACTTGGCAGTAGTCGCAATCACTGCACAGCGCAAAGTGCACTCGTAGTTGAAGGACAAATCATGACAAATCATCAAGATCTGCAACATGGCCAAGTTCGCATAGATGTTGAAGCCGCCAACATTGAAAAACTCTGGCCAAAGATTCACGAGAGACGGCTCTCTGGGATCGTTGAAGCTGTCGTCTCAGGCAAAGTTTGCTGCGGCGTAGAGCCCAAAGCTCATCAGTCAAGAATGCCTTCTTTGGCCTCAGAGCTGGTTTAGGGCAGTGTTGGGTGAGTTCTTCACGAAAGAATTTGTTCAAAGTTTCAACATGCGTCTCAATATCCGTGCTCCAGTCAAGCCCTTGTGGAATGGAGAGTGGCCGCTTGAGGTCAGCTTCAGAGATGGAGACACGATTACAGGACCACTGTCGGGAAACAGAGTGTTTGGGCGAGGTGTCAAAATGCTCCTGCCACGAGAGTTCCAATCCAACAACAAGGTGGTCCTCATGCATGGGGTTGAGATCAAATTGATCAATCGTTTGCGTCCATGTGCAATGCAACAGAGCCGATCGTGGGATGGCAACGTAGTCGATGAGGTGGACATCATTGCCATCTGGTGCAACCCAGGTGTGGCGAGGTCCCACATGCAGGGCGCTTGTGGAAGGCAAGCAAAGCTCATGTGCCTCAAGAAACTGTCTCCAGAAGCACGTGCTGCTACTGGTCGGAAACCCAAGTCCTAAAACGACACGATGATCGCAAGGTCCAGGTGCAGCGTTGGCATCAATCAAAGTGAAAAGAGGAAGCTCCGGAGCAAGTGAGTGGATCAGGTCTGTCGACTGCTCCCACCATTGTGTACGTGCAGATAAAGAATATCCGCTATGTGGCGCATGGCCAACGAAAATAGTGGCTCGCCAAATGGGGCAGTGCACAATGACAAGCAGCCTTCTGGGATCTCTGTGTAAAACTTGAAAGTCGGTCGCCTTCAGAAAATAAGGCTGTCGACCACAGTGTCCAATGGGCTGCTGCAAGTTGCACCAGAGTTCCACACCGAAGTTCTTTTTGTCGGCACCTGAGCACAAGCGCAAGAGTTCTTGATCACAAAGCTGGCCCTCTTTCGTGCGGGCTTCTTGCACTCCCAAGAAGTTCAATTGGAAGCTGCGAAATTGACCCTTCAGGTAGTCAAGTTTTCCTGCTAGCCCTTTTGCACCTACACCAAGAGTTGAGACATTACCAGAGGCCAAACTGATACGCAGGTCAAACTCTTCTTTAGCATGAAGAGGCGCAGGTTGAGGCAAGTGCATAGCGGAAGTGACATCTGTTGGCATGTCAGGCGCATGCACATCAAAACCGCTTCCACAAAATGCTGGGCTACCAAAACGCTGCCCAACCAGCAGCCAGAGTGAAGGTAAGGTATGTTGCCATTTCCGCAGGTTCACATCAAGACGTGGCAGAAAATGGCTCTTCTTCGCTTCAGCTTTTGCGATGGTATCGACAGCTTCATTCCATGGGTCATTGTTGTGCCCATAGAAGAACTGGAAAATGCTTCGCAAAAGAGTGAAGGACAAGTCAACATGGAGCGAGCCAATGCTGCCTGTGGCTTGTCCACATGTTAACCAAGAATCACTACGAAAGATCGTGGGAGTGTTGACGTTCAATGTGGCTCGCCACAAAGCCGCAAAGAAAAGCCCTTCTCGCTCTGCGATATGCGAACTCGTCTTCATAGCTCCTGCAAAATTCGGGCTGTTTGGATCATATCGCACCTGTTGCGCCTGCCAACCAAGCAGGTGCAGCGTGGAGCTGCCTTCCTCAGTGTAGCACTCTCCGAGGACCAGAAACGCCCAAGCATCAGGTAACCCTTCAGCATCAACTCTGAGCGGCGGTAAGTGTTTCTGGCTCTGAGAAGGGCGACGCTGCCAGTCCCAATTGCTGGAGTCCTGCGCATTTCCACGGTACGTAGTGTGCCTTGTTGGAGTCAAGGGTCTGCCATGAGCTGGGGCGGCAATTTCCTGGTGGTTTCTGTCCATGCAAACTTCCCAGTATTGGCCACAGGCTGGGCAGTAGAGATCGTTCCCTTTGATCATGCGTCTGCAGTCCATGCATTTCCATGCCGGTGTCTTCATTGACGCCATTTCCACTGAAATGCGACGAAGAAACACTGGGTCCTTGGAGTGGTGAGAGCTCAACGTCTGCTTGATACGGAGCAAATCCCTGAAATCCAAGAGCTGGATGCCACGGCGATGCAGATAGAATCGGAGCCTTGCTTTTGCCCTTGCCCTCCTTGCAGCACGACGCTGTCCCGTCAAAGTCGTGGTCTAATAGACACTGGTCGATGCCCTCAGCAAAGATCGAAACCAGGTGGAGGAAGAGCAAAATTGCCCAGCACATACACAAAGGCCCCCGCAAAGGACAAAGCCGGCAAGGAGACACAGAGGAATGTGTAGACGGATGCAAGGAGCAATGGTGGTGATAGGCTGCCCTGTCCTATCAGAGCACAAGGAGAAAGCGAATGGAGGAGCCGCGCACCAGCTGCCACCAAGCGCCCGCGGGCTGAGCTCCAATAGCCCGCTAAGATAACACGGCACGGGGGGTTCCTGAGCCGATACCTTTGTACATATATATATATCTCTCTTTTTACATATATATATATATATATACGCATTTGTGTAGAATTGTATATTTATAAGCAAATATGGAGTTGGTTCATTTACATTGTTAAATATATATATATATACAGTATATATCTCTGTTTGGGCTACTACTGGGACATGAAGCACCTGACAGCATTGACAAACTCCTGTCCAGAGTTGTCCAGCTGGGCCGAGGTTCGTGGTTTATTTGCACTCGAAGGGTTCCTTTCATTCTTGGAAAGGCCGGAACGGCAACTGGTCTGGCAAAAAAACTGTGTTGCTGCATCTGGTTGTTGTGGAAGACATCTGAACCGTTTCAAAAAAACCCAGTTGCCTGATGATTATTTAGGGGATTCACTGCAAGTTTTACTACCCGATATACCCCAATATCTTTGGGATTGATATCCTAATGATACTTTATTTAAATCGCCAAACAGTGTCTACATAGAGACTTTTGACACTGCTCGTTTTTCTGCTAAGCAATTTGTCGCTTCGGACATCAGTCTTTGATGACACTAGACCTTCCATTTTGTCGGCTTCAGTCGTATACTTACCTGTTGGATGCCCAAGCCATTCGGTCTTTTGTCCTCCCTGAAAAGAGACATGGAACCAAATAAAAGACAAGGTTGACAACATCCAAGTCGCCACATCACCTTCCCCATTTTTTTCAGTAACTTATGATGTGATATGTTTCGATCGTATCAAAACATGTGTGTGTGTGAGTTACCCTCGGGTTATTTGTTGCATAGCCATTGAAAATCAGCGAGATATAGTTCGATAATTGACCTCTTCAGAAGTGTGATTCCCCACGTCCAAAACTGCAACACAAATTACCAGAGGGTAGCATTGGTTATATCCTGTCATATCCTTATTATATCTACCATTAATCTTTGTTTGTTAGTGAAACCACGTTTGTGCGTTAAACCAATGAAACCTCATGAAATCCATGTCAAATCCCATTGAATCCTATCATACCCCGTTAAATGGTTAGTTAAATCCCATGAAACTATGATTAGTTTGGATATTGATCGCATCCTATTAAATGGGTTGGTAACATGTCTTTAAATGATGAGTTGAATCCTATATGTGAAAAATTATCATTATATCATTATATCCGAAAAACTTAAAATCATATCTATTGAACGTATCGGCAAATCATTGCAAATCCTTATGTGATTAAATGGTCAGTTCAATCCTTGGTTAATCTTATCGTTAAATCAAAAAAAACACAATATTTTCCAAGGGTGAAGTTCCCAGTTGGCCACCCGCCTTCTTCCCTTCTTCCAGCTGAGGCAGACAGCGCTACTATGTGACTTCTGGGGCTCTTTCGCAGGAAATCCCATGGGAATCATGGTACGATGGCATGGTTGACTTGAACTTTGACCATGAAAAATGCTGGTTTTATATGATTTGATATGCTAAAAAACTGGGATTAATGACTAATAGTGCAGTTTAATGGGACGTTTTCGAGATTTTGAACACACTGCGAACAATTTTGCCATTGTTTCTAGCAGGAGTGTATGCACATGCCAAAGCAATGCATCTTGGCTAATGGTGGGTGGAGGCGACTATTTCTTCCTGGGAATGTTCAGGACCCTAAAATGGAGGTACTGTACGGATATTAGAAATATTTTGGGAAACATATGGAAATATATGGAAATATCTTCTTGCATAGGCCTAAAAAAACAGGCCTTATATATGATAGGTACCTCCAATAAATCAGTACCTGACATGGCCATGATTGCGCAAAAAGTGAAACTGACATGTTTTTGGGTTGGTCAGCGTTCCCCGGATTCACAATTGTTGTTGGCTGAGGCGCAAATTGAGTTGCTGAAGCTCATATTTTAGGGCAACCTCGGTTTGGTAAGTTATAGCAACACGGAAAAAGAGAACACGTAATGTTACATTCTTTTTCTGGCTCAAGTTCGATATTGAAACAACCCGTCGTTGAAGGACTGCGCCATTGCCTCCACCATGTTCAATTTGCTGACTGTGGCGTTTCAGGTGGGGTGCCTGGCTCTGCGTTGGCAGACTGACTACGACCATACGTGGATGTTACAAAGCCACGGCATGTCAGTGAGAACCTTGCCACATCATATTCACAGACAATCGCTATATTTTGATGGCAGGGCCTGTGGCAAGATATCAGATATCACCTGGATTCCACAGCTGAACATTTGATTGCACCTCTACACGAAGCAGGTTGGTAGATTATTTCTACTCCTTGTACGATGGTAACCTTGGTGACAACGACACATGGCACCGGCAGGCAGCAAAATTTGAACCAGAACCTTCTTTGTCAGAGGTCAAACGACAAGATCTTGACGCCACCATAGCTAAAATTACACCACCGTAGACCCCAAACAGCAGGTGCATTGATGAAGTGCATTGAGGAACATAGGCCAATACATGAAATACGAAAGGAATCGTGAACATTTCGCCATAAGTGCCGGAGACTCGCACGTTTGTTTTTTTCGGCTTCAGTGTGTGGTCACGGCTCATCACAGGCAAGGCCTGTCGTGGTATGCACTACTACTACTACTACTACTACTACTAATACTAGAAGTATTAATAGTACGCGCGGGTTCCGCGTTTCTGCGTTTCGCACGGGTTCCGCGCGTTATGCGCGTCTGCGTTTCGCGCGGGTTCCGCGCGTGTTGTTCTGCGCGGGTTCCGCGCTTGGCTGCCTTCCAATTGCTTAAAGAAATTAATATATTAAGACGAATATTACTACTACGTCTACTAACTATAATTTAATCAATATTACGGTTAATATCATGTCTACTACATCTACGATATTATTACTACTACTACTACTACTACTACTAGTACTACTACTACTACTACTACTACTACTATTACTACTACTACTACTGAAAGTATTAATAGTACGCGCGGGTTCCGCGCGTCTGCGTTTTGCGCGGGTTCCGCGCGTTATGCGCGTTTGCTTTTCGCGCGGGTTCCGCGCGTGTTGTTCTGCGCGGGTTCCGCGCGCGTCGTCGCATTCAAATTTCTTACTACTACTACTACTACTACTACTCCTGCTGCTGCTACTACTACTACTATATTTCTACTACTACTACTATACTACTACTATACTACTACTATACTTCTACTACTACTACTACTACTACTACTCCTGCTGCTGCTACTACTACTACTACTATATTTCTACTACTACTACTACTATACTACTACTATACTACTACTATATTTCTACTACTACTACTACTACTACTACTACTACTACTCCTGCTACTACTGCTACTACTACTACTACTACTCCTGCTACTACTGCTACTACTACTACTACTGCTACTACTACTACTACTTCTACGACCACTACTACTACTACTACTACTACTACTACTACTACTACTATACTACTACTACTACTACTACTACTACTACTACTACTACTACTACTACTACTACTACCTCCTACTGCTACTACTACTACCACCTCCTACTACTACTACTACTACTGCTACTACTACTACTACTACTACTAATATACTAATACTAGAAGTATTAATAGTACGCGCGTGTTCCGCACGTATGCGTTTCGCGCGGGTTTCGCTCGTTACGCGCGTGTGCGTTTTGCGCGGGTTCCGCGCGTGTTGTTCTGCGCGGGTTCCGCGCGTGGAGCCGCATTCAAATGTCTTCAAAATGTTTTTGTATAACGACGAGTATTATTACTACTTCTACTAACTATAATTTAATCGATATTACGATTAGTATCATTTCTACTACATCCACGATATTACTACTACTACTGCTACTACTGCTACTGCTACTACTACTGCTACTACTAGTGCTACTACTACTACTACTTCTACTATTACTACTACTACTACTGCTACTACTGCAACTACTGCTACTACTGCTACAACTACTAATATACTAATACTAGAAGTATTAATAGTACGCGCGTGTTCCGCACGTATGCGTTTCGCGCGGGTTCCGCGCGTTATGCGCGTTTGCTTTTGGCGCGGGTTCCGCGCGTGTTGTTCTGCGCGGGTTCCGCGCGCGTCGTCGCATTCAAATTTCTTATTTCTCACTACTACTACTACTACTACTACTACTGCTACTACTAGTGCTACTACTACTACTACTTCTACTATTACTACTACTACTGCTACTGCTACTAGTACTAGAAGTATTAATAGTACGCGCGGGTTCCGCGCGTATGCGTTTCGCGCGGGTTCCGCGCGTTCGCGCGTCGTCGCATTCAAATTTCTTATTTCTCACTACTACTACTACTACTACTACTACGACGACGACGACTACTACTACTAATAATACTAATAATAGTACGCGCGGGTTCCGCGCGTATGCGTTTCGTGCGGGTTCCGCGCGTTACGCGCGTGTGCGTTTTGCGCGGGTTCCGCGCGTGTTGTTCTGCGCGGGTTCCGCGCGTGTAGCCGCATTCAAATGTCTTAAAGATGTTTTTATATAACGACGAGTATTATTACTACTTCTACTAACTATAATTTAATCGATATTACGATTAGTATCATTTCTACTACATCCACGATATTACTACTACTACTGCTACTACTACTACTGCTACTACTACTACTGCTACTAATACTTCTACTTCTACTACTACTACTACTGCTGCTGCTGCTGCTGCTACTGCTACTGCTACTGCTACTGCTACTACTACTGCTACTAGCACTAGAAGTATTAATCGTACGCGCGGGTTCCGCGCGTATGCGTTTCGCGCGGGTTCCGCGCGTTATGCGCGTTTGCTTTTGGCGCGGGTTCCGCGCGTGTTGTTCTGCGCGGGTTCTGTGCGCGTCGTCGCATTCAAATTTCTTATTTCTTACTACTACTACTACTACTACTACTACTCCTGCTACTACTCCTGCTACTACTCCTGCTACTACTCCTGCTACTACTACTACTACTACTACTACCACCTCTCCTACTACTACCTACTACTACTACTACTGCTACTACTACGACGACTACTACTACTACGACTACTACTACTACTACT
>CAMXCT020000049.1:120191-149672 GCA_947184155.2 Cladocopium goreaui | reverse complement strand
TAAAAGCTTCTGTGTGTAAAAGCTTCTGTGTGTAAAAGCTTCTGTGTGTAAAGGAGTCTGTGTGTAAAAGTGCCTGTGTGTCAAGGAGTCTGTGTGTAAAAGCCTCTGTGTGTAAAAACTTCTGTGTGTAAAAGGGTCTGTGTGTAAGGGCCTGTGTGTAAAGGAGTCTGTGTGTAAAAGCCTCTGTGTGTAAAAGACTCTGTGTGTAAAAGCTTCTGTGTGTAAAAGCTTCTGTGTGTAAGTGTAAAAGCGTCTGTGTGTAAAAGGGTCTGTGTGTAAAAGGGTCTGTATGTAAAAGCGTCTGTGTGTAAAAGCGTCTGTGTGTAAAGGAGTCTGTGTGTAAAAGCCTCTGTGTGTAAAAGCTTCTGTGTGTAAAAGCGTCTGTGTGTAAAGGGGTCTGTCTGTAAAAGCCTCTGTGTGTAAAAGCTTCTGTGTGTAAAAGTTTCTGTGTTCTAAAAGCTTCTGTGTGTAAAAGCCTCTGTGTGTAAAAACTTCTGTGTGTAAAAGGGTCTGTGTGTAAGGGCCTGTGTGTAAAGGAGTCTGTGTGTAAAAGCCTCTGTGTGTAAAAGACTCTGTGTGTAAAAGCTTCTGTGTGTAAAAGCTTCTGTGTGTAAGTGTAAAAGCGTCTGTGTGTAAAAGGGTCTGTGTGTAAAAGGGTCTGTATGTAAAAGCGTCTGTGTGTAAAAGCGTCTGTGTGTAAAGGAGTCTGTGTGTAAAAGCCTCTGTGTGTAAAAGCTTCTGTGTGTAAAAGCGCCTGTGTGTAAAGGAGTCTGTGTGTGTAAAAGCCTCTGTGTGTAAAAGCTTCTGTGTGTAAAAGCTTCTGTGTTCAAAAGCTTCTGTGTAAAAGTGTCTGTGTGTAAAATGGTCTGTGTGTAAAAGTGTCTGTGTGTAAAAGCGTCTGTGTGTAAAGGAGTCTGTGTGTAAAAGTGTCTGTGTGTAAAGGAGTCTGTGTGTAAAAGCTTCTGTGTGTAAAAGCTTCTGTGTTTAAAAGCTTCTGTGTGTAAAAGTGTCTGTGTGTAAAATGGTCTGTGTGTTAAAGTGTTTGTGTGTAAAAGCGTCTGTGCGTAAAGGAGTCTGTGTGGAAAGGAGTCTGTGTGTAAAAGCGTCTGTGTGTAAAGGCGTCTGCGTGTAAAAATGTAAAAGTGTCTGTGTGTAAAGGCGTCTGTGTGTAAAGGAGTCTGTGTGTAAAAGCTTCTGTGTGTAAAAGCGCCTGTGTGTAAAAACTTCTGTGTAAAAGTGTCTGTGTGTAAAATGGTCTGTGTGTAAAAGTGTCTGTGTGAAAAAGCTTCTGTGTGTAAAGGAGTCTGTGTGTAAAAGTGCCTGTGTGTAAAAGCGTCTTTGTGTAAAGGAGTCTGTGTGTAAAAGCGTCTGTGTGTAAAAGCTTCTGTGGGTAGAAGTGTCTGTGTGTAAAAGCGTCTGTGTGTAAAAGTGTCTGTGTGTAAAAGCCTCTGTGTGTAAAAGTCTCTGTGTGTAAAAGCGCCTGTGTGTAAAAGCCTCTGTGTGTGAAAGTGTGTGTGTGTGTGTAAAAGCATCTGCGTGTAAAAGCGTCTGTGTGTAACTGTAAAAGTGTCTGTGTGTAAAAGCGTCTGTGTGTAAAAGGGTCTGTGTGTAAAAGCGTCTGTGTGTAAAAGCGTCTGTGTGTAAAGGAGTCTGTGTGTAAAAGCTTCTGTGTGTAAAAGCGCCTGTGTGTAAAAACTTCTGTGTGTAAAAGCGTGTGTGTGTGTAAAGATGTCTCTGTGTAAAAGCTTCTGTGTAAAAGCGTCTGTGTGTAGAAGATTCTGCGAGTAAAAGCCTCTGTGTGTGAAAGTGTTTGTGTGTAAAAGCGTCTGTGTGTAAAAGCGTCTGTGTGCAAGAGCTTCTGTGTGTAAAAGCGTCTGTGTGTAAAAGCGTTTGTGTGTAAAAGCGTCTGTGTGTAAAAGTCTCTGTGTAAAAGCGTCTGTGTGTAAAAGCCTCTGTGTGTGAAAGTGTGTGTGTGTGTAACATCTGGATAGATGTAAAACTTCCTTCTTTTTTCTTCCCTCTTCTCCCTTTTTAAATAATGCAGGGGGCTGTAGCACCATTGCAAGTCTACTGCCAACGAAGACACTTGCAATTGGTGGTGATACCAGACCTGATCAGTCTGGCGTACCTGCGATTTTTCACTGTGATGGCAAGGGGCTAAGCCAAGTACCCCAACATCATTCTCATCTAATTTGCATGTTACAGATGTCAGATTCCTGCCGGATTCACTAAAATTTGATCCATTTCGCCCAATTTATCATGCCGCAGGTACCGCTGTACTCCATTTTACTTCGCCCCCCCGCTCTAATCCCCGCATGTCCCATCACCCTCTCCCCATTCACCCTCCCTTAGGAACTCCCGTCGCCAGTACTTCCCTCCCTTTGGCTTTTCTTTCTCATGGTCTTCCCCTCGACATTCTATCATTTTAGTCTTCATCTTCTAAGGTTATTCTTCTTGTAAGGGAGAGCCTTGCTTTGTTTCCTCCAGTGCCCTCCTTTAGCTGAGGAGCCTCCCAGGTCACCGGAGCTCCACCTGACAACTCCGCTTTATCTAGTGTGATTCCTATGGTGACTCCGACATGGTGCCATAGGGCCGATTGAGGCAACCCTATTTGGGGTGAACGTCGACTGAATTGACTTCCGAATTAACACATTTTAACTTGGTAATTCGTTTAAGTAAAGTGCAACAGTCAGCCTTGCGGTTTTGCACCTTTTTGTGAAGTCCCGCTTCTCCGGCTGTCCTTTGTGAACCCTGTGGAATGCATTTCTACTGAGTGAAGCTGTGCCGAACCTTCAGAAACCTCTTATTTCGCAGCATCTTTTGCAGTCACATTGCATCATTACATGACACAAGAACCAGGCAGGCACACAACTTGCAGGTGTGGTGTTTTTTCTTTTTGGTTTTCTGGTGAGGTCAAACATATTGTGCACCTAATTCGCTGGAACTTGAAAGCCGTTTATGCCAATTGGGGCAAGACTTGACCACGGTCCCGGAAAGGGAATAACGCACGACCTTTAGGTAGTTAGGAACTGAGTCCTGTTTTGTTGGTTCCTTTTTTCACCAACTAGTCCCCATTGGTCCCTAATTACCCTCCTGCTGGCTTCTCCGTAGTGTGTCGTTGGGTTTAGGTGTGTGCTCTGGTTTTGTCAGGTCCGTTTCGCCGTGTAGGTTGGTTCCGGAGGTCCGTCTGTTCCCCTCGCCGCCCTGCGCTGTTTTTGGCCGTCGGCCCGTCGTGTGTCCGCTTTTTTCTTCCTCTTGCCTTTCAGGGTTTTCCCGGCTCTGCTGGGTGTGTGTGTGTGTGTAACATCTGGATAGATGTAAAACTTCCTTCTTTTTTCTTCCCTCTTCTCCCTTTTTAAATAATGCAGGGGGCAGTAGCACCATTGCAAGTCTACTGCCAACGAAGACACTTGCAATTGGTGGTGATACCAGACCTGATCAGTCTGGCGTACCTGCGATTTTTCACTGTGATGGCAAGGGGCTAAGCCAAGTACCCCAACATCATTCTCATCTAATTTGCATGTTACAAGATTCAGTTCCTGCCGGATCACTACAATGATCCATTCTTATCTAGTGTGTGCGTGTGTGTAAAAGAAAAGCGTGTGTGTGTAAAAGCTTCTGTGGGTAAAAGTGTCTGTGTGTAAAAGTGTCTGTGTGTAGAAGCGTCTGTGTTTAAAATGTCAAAAGTATATTCACTAGTGTGTCAAATGTCAGCACACATGTGACAATACTTCACTAGTGAAACGTCTGCAAACTTTTGCACAAAAAAAATAGGTCCAATACCATAATGCAGTAAATGACACACGTTATCTCATTTTATTCTGGGAATATCCCACACAGTCTATATAAAAAAAAGCTCGGTACCATGATGCCGTGTATGACATATGTTATTTCATTTTATGATGGAAAATCTCACATAGATGGCCCAAAAAAGCTCGGTACCATGATGCCGTGTATGACACATGTTATTTCATTTTATTATGGAAAATCCCACATAAATGGCCCAAAAAAGATCGGTACCATGATGCTGTAAATCACACACGTGACACTTCACTAGTGAAATGTCTGCAAACGTTTGCAACAGAGCTCGATGCCATCATGTGCTTGATGTCAAAAACAGAATGTAGAAGCTTCTGTGTGTAAACGCGTCTGTGTGTAAACGCTTCTGTGTGTAAAAGCGTCTGTGTGTAAAAGCGTCTGTGTGTAAAAGTGTCTAGTGTCTGTGTGTAAAACCTTCTGTGTGTAAAAGTTTCTGTGTGTAAAAGCGTCTCTGTGTAAAAGCGTCTGTGTGTAAAAGCTGCTGTGTGTAAAAGCGTCTCTGTATAAAAGCGTCGCGTTTCTTCACATCCACGCAATGATGGTGCCGAGCTTTTTGGGCAATGTGTATAGGAATTACCATAATAAAATGAGATAACACATGTCATTCGCAGCATCATGGTACCGAGCCTCCTGTGCACTTTTGTTGCTCACATTATATGTCTCCATGTTTTCTTTCTATCCCCCTTTCCTTTCTCTCTCTCTCTCTCTCTCTCTCCCCCCTCTTTCTCTCTATCTATGTCTCTCTGTGGTTGCAAGACACGTGTCATCTGATGCCCTTTACCAAGTATCCTCTTCTTAATCAATCTTACTTTTCACACCTTATCCCTCCATAGCTCATATAGAATTCACCAACCATTCAGTGACTATCTTTTACGACTCGGGCCAACCGTCGTCTAGTTGAAGCAAGGCAGGCTGCTTGCCGATACCAATTCTACAACGGCAACTTGTAGAAAAACTCACACATAGCAAAACAATCACGTGTGCATTTTGCACCTCTGAAGCATGCTGGTCATTGTGTCTGACATGACAGCTCTAGTGACAACATCTACCTGAATGTTCCATATTCTGCTGCATGTGTAGAGACATGTAGAGACAGCTGCTACTTTGAGCTTTGCTTGAATCTGGCCAAGCAATTCTGTACCCAAGGTGGTTCATATCCATAGCATCAACACTGATGAATTGTAAAATGCAGCGGAAACCCACACATGTGGGGAGACAGTGGGAGACAAGGGGGGGCAAAGGGGGACATGAATTTCGGGAAGGCGGACACACCATCCAACAGCACACATGTGGGGAGACCGTGGGAAACAAGGGGCGACAAGGGGAGACAAGGTGAGGCAAGGGGAGACAAGTGGAGACAAGATCCTCGGGAAGGCGGACACACCATCCATTACAGGCACACATGTGGGGAGACAGTGGGAGACAAGGGGAGACAAGGGGAGACAAGACCCTCGGGAAGGCGGACACACTATCCAACGCAGGCACACATGTGGGGAGACAGTGGGAGAAGACAGTGGGAGAAGACAGTGGGAGAAGACAGTGGGAGACAAGGGGGGACAAGGGGAGACAAGTGGAGACAAGACCCTCGGGAAGGCAGACACACCATCCTATGCAGGCACACATGTGGGGAGACAGTCGGAGACAGTGGAAGACTAGGGGAGACACACGGAGACAAGACCCTCGGGAAGGCGGACACACCATCCAACACAGGCACACATGTAGGCAGACAGTGGGAGACAAGAGGAGGCAAGGGGAAACAAGACCCCCGGGAAGGTGGACACACCATCCAACACAGGCACACATGTGGAGAGACAGTGCGAGACAAGGGGAGACAAGGGGAGACAAGGCGAGGCAAGGGGAGACAAGGGGAGACAAGTGGAGACAAGATCCTCAGGAAGGCGGACACACCATCCATTACAGGCACACATGTGGGGAGACAGTGGGAGACAAGGGGAGACAAGGGGAAACAAGTGGAGACAAGACCCTTGGGAAGGCCGACACACCATCCAACACAGGCACACATGTGCGAAGACAGTGGGAGACCAGGGGAGGGAAGGGGATACAAGGGGAGAGACACACCATCCATTACAGGCACACATGTGGGGAGACAGTGGGAGACAAGGGGAGACAAGGGAAAACAAGTGGAGACAAGACCCTCGGGAAGGCGGAGACACCATCCAACACAGGCACATATGTGGGGAGACAAGGGGAGAAAAGGGAAGACAAAGGGGAGACAAGGGGAGACAAGACCCTCGGGAAGGCGGACACACCATCCAACGCAGGCACACATGTGGGGAGACAGCCGGAGACAATGGGAGACAAGCGAAGACAAGGGGAGACAAGACCCTCGGGAAGGTGGACACACCATCCAGCACAGGCACACATGTGGGGAGACAGTGGGAGAAGACAGTGGGAGAAGACAGTGGGGGACAAGGAGACAAGACCCTTGGGAAGGCGGACAAACCAGGCACACATGTGGGGAGACAGTGGGAGACAAGGGGAGACAAGACTCGCGGGAAGGCGGACACACCATCCAATACAGGCACATATGTGGGGAGACAGTGGGAGACAAGGGGAGACAAGGGGATACAAGGGGAGACAAGGGGAGACAAGACCCTCGGGAAGGCGGACACACCATCCAACACAGGCACACATGTGGGGAGACAGTGGGAGACAGTGGGAGACACGGGGAGACAAGGGGAGACAAGGGGAGACAAGGGAAGACAAGACCCGCGGGAAGGCGGACACACCATCCAACACAGGCACACATGTGGGGAGACAGTGGGAGAAAAGGGTGGACAGTGGGAGACAAGGGGAGACAAGGGGAGACAAGACCCGCGGGAAGGCGGACACACCATCCAACACAGGCACATATGTGCGGAGACAGTGGGAGACAGTGGGAGACAAGGGGATACAAGGGGAGACAGACCCTCGGGAAGGCGGACACACCATCCAATACAGGCACACATGTGGGGAGACAGTGGGAGACAAGGGGAGACCGTGGGAGACAAGGGGAGACAAGGGGAGACAAGACCCGCGGGAAGGCGGACACACCATCCAATACAGGCACATATGTGGGGAGACCGTGGGAGACAAGGGGAGACAAGGGGATACAAGGGGAGACAAGACCCTCGGGAAGGCGGACACACCATCCAACACAGGCACACATGTGGGGAGAGAGTGGCAGACAGCGGGAGACAGTGGAGACAAGGGGAGACAAGGGGAGACAAGGGGAGACAAGACCCTCGGGAAGGCGGACACACCATCCAACACAGGCGCACATGTGGGGAGACAGTGGGAGACAAGGGGAGACAAGGGAGGCAAGACCCTCGGGAAGGCGGACACACCATCCAACAGCACGCATGTGGGGAGACAGTGGGAGACAGTGGGAGACAGTGGGAGACGAGGGGAGACAAGGGGGGACAAGGGGAGACAAGGGGAGACAAGACCCGCGGGAAGGCGGACACACGATCCAATACAGGCACATATGTGGGGAGACAGTGGGAGACAAGACAACAGCACACATGTGGGAAGACAGTCGGAGACCGTGGGAGACAGTGGGAGACAGTGGGAGACAAGGGGAGACAAGGGGAGACAAGACCCTCGGGAAGGCGGACACACCATCCAATACAGGCACACATGTGGGGAGACAGTGGGAGACAGTGGGAGACAAGGGGAGACAAGACCCTCGGGAAGGCGGACACACCATCCAACACCAAGGCGGACACCTTAGAAAGCATTAAGAACCCCTAACAGTACACTGTTTGGGGAAAAAACTCAAGACATTTGGTGCAGAGGTTGGCTGTTCGAAGGCGTTTAACCACTACGACACCAGCCCGGACGATCTGTCATTCATCAGTGGAAGCGGTTTGGTTGCCCCACTGGAGGGGGTTAGAACGTGGGTCAATTGCCCGTCGCGATTTTGTCCACATGTGCAAAGAAATCAACATGTTGTGGCAACAAGTTGGAACACACGAAAAGGAAAAGGGCGCGGGATTTCAGTATTCGTACGTCATGTTCATTCGCGATGACGCTTACTGGTTCAAGGACTTCGATTTGGATTTGATGTTGCAAATCACTGGAGGGCGCCGTCATTCTGCAGCCGAGGCCAAATGTTTTCGACTGCGATGCCGCCTCTATGAAGTGGGATATTCATCCTGGAATTGGTGATTACGTGTTCCTTGCTGATCGCGCAGCTGAAAAAAGTAGAATGCTTTTTTTTTGCGGGGTGCCATAATGTTATTTTTGCCCTTGCCCAGAGTACATAGTGAATATAACCAGCTAAGAATTAATATGATTTCAGATTTCAGACGTATCTCGAATTTGCCATGCATGCTGGCAAAGGTGATCCCCATGTTGGAAGTCACTAATCACCATCGCAGCATCCAAGTGAAGAGAGTAACCAGGGTTGAACAACGCCGGGAGTCATAGTTTATCCCTTGATAATCTTGATATATCAAAGGATCAACCGAAACTGTAGTCACTGTAGTCACTGTAGTCACAGCTGCAGACCTCTAAATGTAGTTTGATAATCCCAGTTTCATACTGATTATCTCAAAAGTGAGATGAGATGACTTTGTCTTTTTGCTCTAATTTGGACACTTGATCATTGACGCAGACAAGTATGAACCCACCGTATTTCGCCATAAATGTGGCAGAAGAACTTCTCAAAGTCTTGGAAAGCTTGCCATGTTATCAGAACTCCCCACATTTGTATTGATAGTTCTAATAGATGTTCTAATTTATAACACCACTCAGATGTTCAATCAGTTCTTATTCTTACCCCATCCCAAATTTCAAATTCACATGGAGCCTGGAAATAGTCATGTTTAGTGGACAGGAATCTTTCGACCCACTTGGCAGGGTCAACCATTTTATTCCCCAGTTTTTTTTCCTGTCACCACCGCTCGTGCCGCTCGTGCCAGGCAATGTTTGTTCCTCGCGAATGACTCCAGTGCCACACCCTCACACCCCTGGCAACATGTGGGCTGCACGCTGTGGCCTCTCGGACAGAGCCGACTGGGCAGTGCTTTGTTGGTTTGTGCGATGGACTGGTGATTTAAGCAGCAGAAAACTTGGATTTAAGCAACGGACTGGGAAGATTGTGGTTTTAGTCCGAAAACTGGTGATTGAGCCTGAAATAGGCATTCAACCGACTGATCCCACCAAAAAATATACTTCATACCGAGCCAGGCAGCCAGGATGGGCCCCTGGTAAGCCCAGGTAGCATAACGCCAACCACAACAATCCAACGATTACTTTGTTGAAATCAAACATGTACAGAAACACCCTGAAAAAAGAAACGGAAGTTTGGAAGATGGAATTATCTCATGGAAAGGGCAACAAATGCATCGAGCTCCATTTTACATGTTTATGAGATTACTTACATCCCTGCCAGAGGGATGATCCCAATTGAACCTACAAGAAGCCAGTGGTCCTTTCCACCAGATGCAAGGGTTTCCCATCAAAGGTCAGATGTTGGATTTTTTGATGGTGGTAATTTTCAGTCGGCGTACCAGAACTGGTAATCACACATGGCCTCGGAAATCACCGAAGAATATGGGCTCGGTGAAATAAACGATGGATTTTCCAGGATTTTCCATGGTTCATTCTTCATGTTGCTTCATTTTTTGGCCATGCCGAAATGATTCCGGGCCCAGATGGTTTTCCCAGTTGGCCCCGGCCTACATCACGAAGTCCCAGGAGACCGGAGAAATCCGGGTTTTTTGTGTCACCGTGACAGGTTACATCGCCAAACTCATCGATCCCAAAGACTTCAGGAAATTGATGAACAGCACCGCAGTGGCTCGACAGGATACATGATGGCACATGGATACATATGGATACCCTCCAGTAAATTGACACGGCTAGACTAGACCTGAAAATGGCTAGTGGTAGGGTTAGTCGTGGAAACGTGTGGAAACTTCTTATCCAAGCCTCAATTTGACAGGCTCTATATGAATTTACTGGAGGATAAATCATCATCAACCTCTTCAACATCAGGAGGTCATGTTTTTCGACTGGTTGCAACCCTTTTCTGTTAATTTGTTTTTCTGTTTGGGGACCATTGTCCTACATTCCGAATTATAGAATTTTGAACATAAGTTGCCTGTCATCGTTTTGTTTTTTCACAACATTGGCAGTGTACCATCTGTGTGTGGCTCAGAATTATTGGCAATCGTTTTGGAATAACTAACCAATCAAAAGATGCACATGTCAACGCTAAACACGGCTACTTTTTCTCATTATGGGGTAAAAATCAAGGTGAGACCCCCCAGTTGTAAGTTGGTTTTTAGGCCCGGTGAATTCACCAAGTTATGTGCGACAACTTAGCTATCCTGTTTACAGGGCCTCCCCCATCTGTAAATAGACTGAGTTTTAGGTTTTGTATTGTTCTATCTTTTTAGGTTTTGTATATATTTATTGGGGTTGATATAATGATTTTTATATATATATATATATACGCACACACCCATATTTATTCATAGGTGTGTGCGGGTGCGCGAAGCACCAAACATAACTGGCGGATCCCTTTCGATGGGGTAATCCATGCCGTTTTTGTGCACGCAGCTCGCATCTCACGGGCCCCCCTGGTGTATTGGCCGTGAACGCTTTTCCAATGAGCACCGCGGCAGAAACGCGGGGGAAAAAGGGGTGGAGACGAAAAGATTATGAATTTAACATGGTGGAACCCTTAAAGAAAAAAAGATTGTTTACATGGTTCAAGTATCAAGAACTTAGTGATTTTGCATGATTTAACAAATGAAAATTGGAATTTAAAGCATGAATTACACGTGCAGTATTCAGAACATGGAGTGTCAAAATTGTGATATTTTGGAACCTCGGAAGCAGACTCGCTGTTCACAATCAGACTTTGTGGGATAGAAAATTTGGGAGCACACCTTTGCCCTTTTTTCAAGACGGTCGTGCCATGAAGTGAGGACCATCCGCAGCATTGGCATTGACATAGCAACGCCAAAGAATGTGAAAATGACACGGACGTTACAGAATGCGAATGAAATCATGCAAGATAGAGATATAATTTGGGATTTGCAACATCTACTATTTCGTATTTCGTATGTGTCATGTTTATTCATGTTTCCTCTATTCTTTCTGTGCTTCTGATTTTTCCACCCATCCATACGTACAGTGATCTCAAAAACGGAGAAAAAAAGAGAAATTCGGCCATCAAGCAAACCGGGGAACCGCTCCGCTCTTTATCATCCACAGGACGTCCGTCCCCTACCGATGCGTTAAACTCCATCATTTGTTGATCAATTTTCCCATGTTTTGTTCATGTGTTTTTTTCCGCAACTTTTATCTGTTCAAAACTGTTGTTAAATTCCAATGTTCTGTGAGTTTGAATCTGTGAGTTTGAATCCCACGTTGGTTGATTGAACCAACGTGCTCATGTTCCTTGAAGCCACAGTTTTGCTGCTTCAAATCTCCACTTATTGTACTTGGGGACGCAGTTCCAATGATAAGTGGATATACTATGATATACTTCCATAGTTATTTGGGCAATATCATGTTATTTGCCAGCTTATGGAGGTCAATCACCATGGTACTCTACTTATGCAAATAACCCCAAGTGCACCTAGTAAAATCCCAATTTTGGTTTGTGAAGTCACAATGTTTCCTCGTTAAATCAGCATATTCCCATTTCCCACGTCCTGCATTTCCCACGTGTTGCAGGCATTGGGTGAATTCACATCCGGATTGTGCACCCTGCGACCTAGAGACTTGGCCTTGAAAAAGATATGGGGAGAGTTGAGGGGTGCTGGGGGAAACTATGTTGTGGGATTCACCCTGATTAACCATCAATAACCATCATGATTCATCAAAAATATCAGGAATTGTGATGAATGATGTTGATTGATTGTAATTGTTTAGTGTATAAGCAAGAATTCTATTGGTCAAAACCGGGGTTAATGACTGATATCAAGGGGGGTTGCTGGGGGAACCTTGGGTAGACCTCAAACATTCGAGATTCGCCAGTCGTATGCAATATGGAATTTGATCATCAAACATAGGCACATAAGTGGGAATGATGGGATTAAGCATCAAAACATCCGGCTTTATGCTGATTTATGGAGGTATGAAGCACCAAGTGTGGGTGGTGATTTACGAGTATTTACCAACATGTACCTCCAAAACTGGTCCAAAAGTGTTGTGAAATACACCTGCAGTGTATGATATATATGGGATGTCCCAGAATTGAACGATGGGACTATGTCTCCTCAATAAAAACCTTTGGTTTCAATAGTTTTGCCTTCCAGCCATTGACAAAGAGCCTAGGGTTCTTAGGGTTACTCTCGTTATAAACCACTTAGAATTTGGTGATTCTCCAAGTGTTTGCGACAGATAGGAAAGTCATTCTAAATTCTAATCACTATTTTAGGCTTCTGTTATTCTATCTGATTCTTTTTCATACTAAAGAAATATCCCAGTCATATGGTGATAGGTTTTGACCCATCCCCATTTCATTGGGAGCCAGCCTACGGCTATCGCCAAAGCCAGCCTACGGCTATCACCCCGGTTTCCAGGACACCAACCAGAGCTACGTGGTCGGACCTGCTCCAAGCAGCAACTGGCGTGCAATGCTGTTGTGAGTAATGTGCCTATGTACACAGGTGCATTAAAGTATGCATATGTATAATATATATTTATATAGTCATTACATTTATATATATATATATACATAAATGAATGATCTATATATATATGTGTGTGTGTGATTATATTGTATATATCTATATCCATATCTATATCCATATCTATTTCCATATCTATATCTATATCCATATCCATATCCATATCTATATCTATATCTATATCTGTATCTATATCTATATCTATCTACCTATATTTAAATAGATATCCGAACGATGTGACATGACTTTGTATTTTCGAAAGGTCGTTCTATCTTGGGAGGCCCTCGAGTCGTCATTCTCCAGGCCCTCGACTTCATGGGACATCCAAGTCTGGGTGGAGATTGTAGCGACTTCAGTAGCTACACAGGTGGTACCTCCCCAGTTGAAGGTTGGTTTAAAGCCCCCATGCCATTAGCTACAGATATGTATGTCATGAACCCTAGTTATAACAGGAGGTATGTTTGCCAATTCAGCTATACAACGATTTGGAGCACCACCTTGACCCTGTACTAGAGAAATTTCAGCAGATCTGCTAGCTTTCTCCGCGCATCCGAGGCACCTTCGATAAGAAATTGGAGTTGCTTGGCTTGGGGAGTGACACTTCTACTGGGATGAAAATCATCCCAGTAAGGCCTCAGTAGGGACTCAACACTGGGAAGATTTGGCCAGCTGAATATGGTGCTACTATTGTTGTTGGGGTAAAGAGATGCCCTGGAGTGATGATAGCTACAATGCCTCAACACAAAAACTGTTTGTTTCAGGCTCCCCCTGGTTCATCATCATTGCCCCTATTCTTTTATAGCCATCAATTGTGGCAAGCCCCCCAATTTTCAGACACAGCCACATATACAGACTACATACATGTAAAGAAACACCTCCAAAAGATAAAAAATGTTTGTAGCATGATATGTTTTCCAGATGTTTGACTTGTGGGTTTTGGGGTTGCTATATTATGTGTGTATATATATATATATACATGTAAAACAATGTAGCATATGTATATATCTACTTGTCTATCTCATCTCATCTCATCCTATTCTAATCTAATCTAATCCTATTTTATTCTATCTACGGTGATTTCAAAACCCAAACGGAGCGTAGCTCCATGCGACCAAGGAAGGCCCCCCGCTTTGCGATGTCACAATACACGATGCGGTCTAAGAAATGCGATGTCATTCGGCTGCGACGTAGTTCAGTCAGAGTTGATCTGCAAAGAATGGGGTGAAACACGGTGAAACCAAAAAAACTCGGAGAAGTAAAGCCCATAACATGGTCTAACCAGGGAAAATGGGATTTGGGGAAAAATGGGGATATGATTGGATATGTAAAACCAACCATATGCGCCAATGGCAATTGAATGGGTAAAAATGATCATATTTCAATGGAATTGGCTGTGTCAAGCACCCCATGTTCAGACAAACCCACCTTGCAACTGGTTAGTGACAATTGGGATAAGCCCACCCAATGGGCACTTAGTAAGCAGAATTGTTAACCACTTACATGATCCCACAAGTAGGGACTGTCCCACAAAATCTTGACATGACTCCCGATTGTTCCAAGTACGGCACCTTTGCCTGTTGATTGGTTACGTTTGTTTTCCCACAATTAAAACATATGAAAAAAATCCAAATTCTCACCAATACCATGCAATAGATCAATAGTTCCATCCCTCTAATATTAAGCAACCCCCCCAAAAGGTCCCAAAGAAGTGGTTTTATCCCCTACATCCACCATGGTTTCTCAGCACTACCTGGTTTCGGGATGCCCGGAAAATCGCCGCCAAGTCGGAGACGGGCAGAAGCTTGGCCGAGCGCCTTTCAGAGTATCGATATCTCTACAGCCGTGATCCTGACGAAGACACTTGGCCTCGTGCGTTGTCGTGCTTTCTGCAAGGTCTTGGATTGGAGCTTGGTGATTTGATTTCGGTGATTTTCTTCATGGGGAAATCTACGAATTACTTGAGGATGTTTGTTTGGGAATAGTTTTTGGGGGGAGTTTCTTAATTTAAGTAGATCCAAGATATCCAAGATGATTGTGCTGCAGTGAAAAGGGGTGATGTTCATGGAATACGATGGTGTGAAATCACCGCCAAAAGTGTGGATATGACCCCAGATCCACTTTGGTGATCCACTCTACCTCAGATGAGACTAGCCTTCCTAGTGGTAAACTGGTGGTTTCTCAATTCTGCGGAAATATGATGGGCAAAACATGGCCGCACTGGGTGCAGTTTTCTGCGTTGCCACGTTCTTGGCTCAATAGAGCTATAGGGACTTGTACTGCCTATTTTATTGGGAATTGTGATGATTCATAGTAGGGAAACCTACAACCAAACTAGTATAAGTAGATAGAAATAGTATAATGAGATGGGGTAGGGATAGTTTGAAAGGCTCGATTTATTCGCGATAGCATTTTGGAGCAAGCCTGTTTTTTCCTTGAGCTGACGTGCCTTAAATCACGCAATGATTCAGCCAACGGTTGGGGGCCGCAAGCAGTCACAGGCAAAATGATGCTACCCTAGCTTTACAAACCCACAGGAAATTTTGCATTGGATAAACAGTATAAATTTCTGGTTGTTGGTTTGGAACATTTTTTCTTTTTCCATATCCTGGTAATCTTACTCATATTTTTCAGACGGGTTGAAACCACCAATCAGGTTTGGTATCAGAGAGTCATTTGATGCTCATCCAGTTTGGACCTTGTATCGGTACAGACCGGCGACCGTTTCAACCGCATGAATGGGTGGTACGTCAGCGGCATATGTCAGGACTGGTGGGGCTGGAGACACTTCTTGCAGAATTCTTCGAACTCTGCAAAATTGACATAATGTGGTTAGAACAATAGTAAACTATCCCCCAAATCACCATAAATAGTTGGTATAAACCATTCCCAAATGAGTGGTTTATGACATTGTTTTAACCACATTAGGGTCCATCTCCAAAGACATGGTTCCTTAGCTGAAACAACGGCCGCTCGACCAACCTGTGGGTTTTGGCGCAGATCATCCCATTGGGCAACAGGGGAACCGGTGTCCACAATCAGTTGTGGGATGATTCTCCAAGTCGTAGGACGTTCCAATTTTTTTGGGGGTTTCCAGTGAAGTTTCCAGTTTGCAAGTTTAGAGTTTAGAGATTTGCTCAGAAGCAACCAGGTTTTTCTGAATTTGGGCTTCCTTTTTGGCGAGGAATGAAGGAGTGTTGCATGTCCGGCACTATAATAGCCCACTGATGTGGAAGTGCACAGGATTCGCCATGTCCCGTTTTTGGACGAAGGGAAACTTTGCAGGAAGCCCCTAGAATTGCCATGAAAACCACATGGCCTGTAGATCTTTCCCCCATCCCCATGAAATTCACCAAAATCGGTAAAAAAATTGACACTAGGGCACCCCACGATCCAGTGGATTTAGCAACATTTAGCAACAGGTTCTCATCAGAATTGACAGAAATTGGTGGACACACTCCCAAATATCATGCATTGTTTTTTAAATGTTTTTATGCATTATATAAGTCATTACATCATATTACATCCAAATGTATCCCCATTATCACCGGTAAGCATCCCCGTGTTTGGTTGGTATATCCTCCATGCTTGTCACACCTAGGCAGCTCCTGAAGGGCGATCGAGATGGGGTCGTGATGTGCCAATGTGCAGAGAAAAAGAAACGGATGCCAGGTATGTGCCCAAAAAAAGATAGGCTTCATCAGGTAGAAATCAGGATTGAATATTGGATATATTGGATTATATTGGCCATATATCACAGATGCGCAAACAACCATGCTTGCTTAAACCATGTGAAACCTGAAGGTTAGATGTTTCAATCCCAAATTGTGCGGTTGCAGTTCTAAATCGGTACGAACCGTTGTTGGGCCGGGTTTATATCAGTTATATTATATCATATCCTGAGGTGAGATCACCATGGTATCCTAGTATTCCACACAAAAATCACAGAAAACAAGACTGCACCATTGAAATCCCATGTAAAATGTGGCTTAAATCCACCATGGTGGATTTTTGAAACACCTGTTTCAATACACCATCGTGCATTTTCTCACCTTCATCTGACGCCAGGCCAAGGTGGTCGCACGTCGCCGCGCCGGGACTGGGCCACGGCGCTCCAGCGCAAGCGCGGCAAGCGCGACGCCGCAGAAGGAGCTGATATTTTGAGGGGTCAAAGAAGCAGCAAAAATGCGGGAAATGGTGGATTTCATTAATGTAGTAATAAACCATCCATGTGTTGATGGTTTATACTTATACTTGCTTTACTAATATTAGTGGGAATGGTGATATAATGCAACATACTACCGACAATGTTATGTATGACTCCGATAAACGGCATAGTTATCGTCAATAGGATATAATGAGATATACTGGGATCCATTGTATAACTTCCAAGGCCACCTATAATCTGCGGGTTTGCTTGAGAGCAGTTAATACCCCCGAGGTATGGTCACAAAAAAAGAGAAAAATGATAGTTACCTTATTCCCAAACAAACCCATGTGATAAACTGGGATTTTATGATTTGAGGAGAACCTTGAGGAATTGAGATGAAATGTGATGAATACATGTCAAGTTGAAGGAAAGTCTGATTCAACACAATGGGGTTCATATGGTTGGGGGGCAAATGACGATGTCAGCAATGGGGATTCAAGCAATAGAAATGGGGATTAAATAAGCAAAATATGCACTTTAATTAACAGAAACAACATGATTTCAAAGATGTTTGCTGGGTATAGGATGGTCTAAATGGTGGGGGTCATGATCCAAAAATATGTCCCTGTGGAGAGGAGGAAGCAATGAGCCGTTCAGCCGCCGATGAAAAGGCCGGGTGGCAAGACACTTTGAGGACGGAAAGGGGGTGACAATTTGTGAGGCAGCCAACGTGAAAAAGAAAAACTTGGATGTGTTCTACCTAGATTTGGATGTTTCAAGCCAAGCAATTTCAAGACTCAAAATGATCAAAGTCAGCTGGCAGTCTTCGCTTTGGACGCGTGTCCAGACCTAATGAACTTGCTGGTCGTAGCATGCCCACTGGAATCCAGACAAGGCTGAAACCAGAACCTAGTGAGGTCAGCTAGTTGCGCATTCTAGTTAGTAAGTTAGTAATAGTCACATGTGCTCCTAAAAATCTCCTAAGTGTATATGATATATACATATATGATATATATATATATATATGATGTATATATATATATATACCTTTGTGTGTGCAGATGAGTCAGATGAGTCATATGAGTGGCTCACATGCAAATCCAAGGATCGGAGCACAGAACCGGCCGAGCTGTGGGAGCATTTGGATGCGGATGTGGAGTCGTTGCTGGTCACTTGGCATCGACACAGTTGGCTCCGAGGATGGGAAAAACCAACTGGATTGGTAGCCATTAATGGCATTTTGATGATGCGTTTTTTGAAAAATCTTTGGCTAAGTTGGGGGAAATATATATATATATACATAGACGTCTATAAACATAGTTATCTTTACTCGTCTTACAATTACAGTATCTTATATACATACATACTAACGGGCGAAACAAATTGGCAATGTTTAGGGTGTTGAAGTTTAGCATCAAAGGTGAAAAAGACTTAGATAAGCTATGGAAATTTGCCCATTTAATGATTTACCTATGAAAATCAAAACTTCATGGATTTTCCATAGCTATTTGAAATTACCAGAGGGTAAGCAAATGGTTCTGCAATGAATGTACCCTGTTTTTGAGAAGTTGGGATTGTCCGCGTCATTGAAGTACTGCCACGCAGCAGCTGCCATGTTCAACAGCTTCCTTGAGGCACCGCGATATGGTGTGGATTCTTTGCATTGCCCCACAATAACCATTCCCCGTACTGATTTGTTGTCCAGCTATCCCGAATGCTCTCGATTTTGTAGTAGTAGTTTTTTATTACCAAAATCATCCTTCCAAATAAGATAGACCCTGCCAAACAGGGTGTTGTAAGGCTACTGTCCTTTCAACAACAATTCTGGGGTAACATTACTTAGAGTCCGCATATTATCAACCACCCCCAATATTACCATGAATGGCTGACCAAGATCATCCCCAAATAGTAACTTTCTCATAGGGTTTACCACATGAAAACCCTGTACGAGGTGAGGTAACCCAGTTGTAACTTGGTTTATAGCCCCATTAACTACCACAAACAACCTAGTTATAATATGATAAACCAAGTTAGCTATCGTTTGGGGGCACCACCTTGTATAGTAAAAACCTTAAAACAAAATCCAACCACCCCCCTTTGGCCGACCCAAGGACCACATCTTCCAAAGCAGCTCACCCTCGAAGCTGCCGGAGAGCGAAGGTCCCATGGGGCCAGCTGCATCTTGGTGGCAGTTGAACTCAGGGCGGAGTTCGGCACGGGCTTTGTCAAAAAAATGGTAGGAAAAATGAAAAACATAAGGGATTAACTTTTGTAATACCCTCCTGTAAACATACAAAAACATGTGGGGAAGCCGCTAGTTTTAGATACTGATGAATCATGTTCCTAAGGAAACCATGGGTTTTCCATATCTAGGTTAGTTTATCCCAGGGTATATTGGCAAAAAATGAGATCTTTTAAACTTTAAAACCCTGGGATTTTGATAATTGAATAGCGTTGTGCGCTCCAGGAATGGTCCGGAATGGTTATTCCAGGGGCAAGGCTGTGCAGGAAAAACGAAAGTACCTGGCAGGCAAACCAGATGTTTGGGTAACCAACCTTAATCCACAACCTGATGAAGCCAGGTCTCTGTATTTTCCGTTGTTGGGGCGTTAAACATTACGCGTTGGCAGTTGGTGTTTAGCAATTTTTGTGGCATATATTACGCTTCCCTATTCAAGCAGGTCTTTGATATCCCCAATTGTATTTTTGATGTTTCCTCCATTTAACAGCATTTGAATCTAGAACACCCACCAGACATGATCAGCCGCTTCATCATGGCACAGCTAACATCAAATGGTTTGAAACAGGTGGTTGCTGCTTCTTTACGGCACCACACAGCAGTAGAACTTCCCATTAGTCGTGCGTGTCAATGTCTAGCCAAAACATCAACCAGGTTACATCCAAGTGACACACCTGGCAGTACACTGCCACCACACATGATTATGCAAACTATAAAGCTTAATTACTGAGGATTTGATGTTCCAATGATATTCCCATCATACCCCTATTATATCCCCATGACATCTCCCTTTTTTCTCCATGCAAAGCTCCTTGCCCTGAGGCGAAGCCGCGCGGAGATTCTTTCGCTGCTTGACTCAGAACCCCCCAAGCCTGGGGCCTGGAGCAATGCGTGTCATTAATCAGAAAATGTGGTAAACCCAATATAAACCATTGATGAATGGATTTTCATGCGATACTTGTTGGATAATGAATCAAAAAATGGGATAGTTGTGGGATTATAATTATAATGGATAATTTCAGGATAACTATAATGATCACCATCACCAATGTAGGGCTTCAGCCCTATGACAGGTATTATGTAAAAACAAAAACACCCCCCCAGTCATGGTTGGTTAATGGGATGGTTGATTATTGGGTTGACCACATGAGTGAATATCTTGATTTTCATGGGTCAATTGTTGGTCAAAAGATGTTAATTCAATAGATTATCAATGTTGCCCCCACTGTGTTAATTACTGGTATTCCTGTTTCTGATGTTTATATTGTGTTTTTTCCCCTGCAATTTTTAACCAGATGGCCTGGGTAAATTGTAGAGACCTCACTGGCAGATGGAGTATCCATGTTCTCCATGGTTGGCCAAATTGGCAAAGGCAAAACCCTCCCAAAAGCATGTCTAGATCAGGTTTACGGAAGTCATCATTGTTTGAGGACCACTGGGGCTATCTCTTGTGGAGGATTGGAAAAATTGCCCAAACCCTTGGTCACCTGGTTTTTCGGGGGAAGCTCCAGCGGTTCCATTCTGATTTGGGATCCCATTTTCACTAGCTTCACTAGCAGCAGAGCATATTTTCGATATTTTCCGGGTGTGTACCCTCTGGTAAACTAACATAGCTATTGAAAATTGCCATTGGTAGTGGATTTACCCATTAAAAATGGTGATTTTCCATAGCTATGTTAAATTACCAGAGGGTGCTTGTTTTGGCTGGGTCCTCCAGTTACTGACAACCCTGACAACCTGTCGATGAAATCTCATCCCATGTGTCGCCAATTCATGAACAAATCCAACAACTGAGCCAAGAAGTTTCGTGCTAATATAACTACTAGAAATGATTTGCCGGGCATCCAGTGATAGACCATGTTGGAGCCATTTGGAAATGATCCCATATGTTCAACCCTCAAAAATGGGCTGTGGCAAGTCTAAAACGAATGACCAGCATGACCAGCAGTTCCTTGGTCCAGAAAGCTACCAAAAACATCCAAAAACATATTTTGACCCTGACTCATTTATTTTTCAGAGCACCCCACAGAAACGCCTATTTCTACCCTCACCGCCATCCAAGCCATCCAAGGATGTGGACGAATTAATTGATACCATTTTTGCTGATTGAAAAACCGCCAGAGTCCTGGCGCACAAGGCGATGTTGAATTCAAAAATGTCCGACCCAAGAATGATGCAACTGGTGGCTTCATATTTCTCAGAAGAGTTGAAGGATTATGTGTCACCCCTGGAAAAGGGCTGAAAAGCCCAACATAGTTTTAGATTGTTTTGATCGGATGTGATGATCTCTGGCGGAAACTACTAGCCAGTTCTCTTGGGAAACCATGGCCAGTTAGTTTGCTGGGCAGATTGAGCATCAGTATATAATCGTTATGTACAACACAATCATGTTATAACGGTTAACCATGCACAATGATTAATCATTGGTTTGGTTTCATCACTTGTTAATCATTATGCAATCACCAGTATTTATCATGATTGAGCATCAAGACTTGGAGGTTTGACCGGATAAAACATGTGTTCAACCAGCAACACCGGGCAGATGTATGAGTAAACCATGGTAAACCTTGCAGAAAGGTAGGTTAGTACTAGTCAAAATTTGTGTTTGAGAAACAAAAATTGGGGATCAAACCATCAACTGAGGCGTAAACTGACTGGTAGAGGGGTAGTCTTGTACCCTTTTTCCCCATGAATGGAGATATGTCCTGATCAGCTGAAGATGTATTGTGGCGGCAGTGTTTCAATGTAGGTCATAAGAATTGGACATAGTATGGGGAACTCAGAACGACCTCACGGCAATTCAAGGTGAGAATCCCAATAATTTGCTCTGAACCATACATACGCCAATTTTAATCCAATTGAAACTTGTTATATTTCGAACCTCATAGGGGAAATACAGGGAAGATCTGAAGATCCAAAGGTTTTTTGTTATAAGTTATATCATTAATCTCTTAATTCCAATTTGTCAACTCCCAAATGGAGAAACATTGGGTAAATCCATGTAAATCCATATTTTGTTGCAGCCCGTGCCCCCGAACATTGCCTTGGCCGTAGCTCTTAGTGTGTTGGCACGTTAATGCCACCGCGGCTTGCCAGGGAGGTCACAGAAGCCAAACCCCATAAATGACGTTTAGTAAAGAAATTTGCCCCAAAGTAAGCTTGCCTCAGCTTCGGTATTATCTTACTTTGCCCAGAGAAATGGAGGTTGTTGCAAGACTTATCATACTCGGGATATATGGGTGTATACTGGAAACACAAACTGACCGGAACTGATCTTTGCGGTACCCCAATTTGTGAGAAGCTTACCCACTGCTTTACATTGAGAGAGTGAAACAAATCATATCCATGACGATTCCTCTTTTTCCGACCAGTCCTTGAACTTCAAACATGGGGTACAAGCTGTTGGTTTTCTCCAACATGGGTTGCTCCAAGATTGTTATATATATATATATATGTGTGTGTGTGTGTGTGTGTATGTTTATATATATATATGTATATGTTGATGTGGATTGTTTTGGTAGAACGAGAGGAATTGGGGGTTCCATGAAGCAACCGGTATCCAGATTTTCGTGTTCGTAAAGCTTGAAAATGGTGACCCTTTCCAGGCAGCACTAGCCACTCTTAGCTGTTGCCGCGTGCGTTCGCACGACTGACAAAGGCCCTAGTTCAAAGTGACCCAGACTAAATGAGCAATCCTGATTTACTGACTACTGAAAGATGGCGATGTATGCAAATTGGTGATTATTCCACATGCGTATATCAAACTTCTAGAAGCCAGATTTAAACTCGAAATCGGTGTGGTCTGTTCTATTTCAATACGGATTTTGACATGTCCCATGTGCAGGAGGAAAAGTATAGAGGAAACAACCTGCTCCAAGCTGCTGACATTTTACAGGCATTTATATTTAGATGGCCCGAAAGTGTTTAACGTTGTTTCTGGTCAGTCAACCCAAGCGGATAAGTGTTTATTCTATATGTTTTGTTCTTTAAATGTCCAAGCGCAGGATGTTAGTTCCTCAGATTTCCTGACATTTGACAAAGGGTTGGGCCTTTTCACCTAATTAGATTCGTTCGACGTATTCGACATCCAATCGCAACTCATGAAACAAATAGTGATCTGTTTGCATCATATATAGATAAAAGGTAAAGAACTCTAGACAAGATACGATGAGATGTACAGCTTTTGATCAGGCGATTGTTTAGCAGATAATTCCTTGAGTTTGTCATATTCATTATACGCATTTAAATTATCATATAATTGTCGCCTTCAGCCTTAGCAGCATTAGCTGAAACCTCGGGATGGCGATGGATAGATAGATAGATATATATATATGTATGTATGTATGTATATATGTGTAATCCCCCTTGAAGTTTCCAGTGCCAAATGAGGGAGCTAGTGCCCCCTTTTTAGGAGGCATTTCGTACACTTTTAAAGACATTATGTACAGATTTTAGCTCTTTTTTTTCTAAGTGTTGGTCATTGGCATCTTTGCACATGGTATTTTACCTTCAAAATGATTGGTGCAAAAAGGTTGGTCCACCTTATTTAGAACACCCTACACTGACTCATTTTGTATTCAAATTCACGTCGAATCAACCATCCCCATTTTGTACAGAGATTGCATCTGGGGGTTGGGCAAGCCATTTGGTACACATCTAAATCATTCTAAATCGACATTGTGAGCCGCACTTCGTACACGAACCATTTTTTTTCATCTTGACACCTTCCAAAGCACTCACCAGAATCCTAACAAAAAGTGTAGATTCTGTTTTTGGGGGCTCAGGTTGCGTCATATATTTTCTCTTGACTTTTTCATATATGTATTTAAGATTAATTGTGTAAATAAGGTTTTAAAATACCTAAATCTTTGTATATAATTTTATTGATGCATTTTTGTCCACACCGTGGGTGTACAAAATGGTGGTCACCTGCCCATACAGCACCCTGTGGGTGTACAGAATAGCACTCCCAGGGATTTGTGTGTGCCAGTTTGTGCGCACTGAGTTGGGGACAGCCATTTTCCAACAGTGAGCCATTCAACCTGTAGTTTGACATCATTTAGCCCTATTTGATTTTGAGAGCAACGATGTTTAAAAATGTTTAAACGTTATCATTGCTTGTGGCCTTCAGATAGCACCAGTACAAAATCGATGACCTTCATTTTTTGTGCAGAAAAATGGACAGTACAAAATGGTACTTCAGGTGGTTGAAAAGCTGACCTTGGTCCCTCCAAAATGTACAAGGGGGGTGTACAGAATCAGACCATTTGTTGGAGTTGAAATTGTATTGGTGCCATGTCGTTATGTACAGAAATCATCCAGAAGGTTGTTCATGTGAGCTCTTTCTGTGCCCGGGATTGGTAACCCCTGTTTTGTGCTTAATATATTTAAAAATACCTTTGGCCCCAGCATTCTGTAAGCTGTTTCTGTCCCAAATCAGGGGGCATTACCCCCAACCAAACTTCGAGGGGGATTATACATATACATATCTATATTTATATTTATATTTATACATTTATTTATTAAACACACACTGGAGATTGGGGGGTTTTGTGGAGGTACTGTTACTAGATCTTGGGGATTCCTGAGTTCTTGCGTCCTTAATGCGCATGATTCCACATGCTGGGTTTGTGGCTTAGCCCAGCTGCCATGAATGACAGAAAATTTCGCAACATATAGTCGAAACCAACAGCAGTGTGAAAGAAGGATCACAGAATTCATTGACACCGAAAAGCATTGTTAGAACATGTTTGCAGGTACACATCCATGGCCAGTGGATGCTTCCCTCTCTGATGCGTAGCTTCGTTGGACAGAGTAGAATCAGAGAGCTCTGTCCCCCTGCATTTCACGAGTTAACAGTTGACCTGCTACTGCCTGTTTGTTTTAACAGGATACACGCAGATATATATATATATATGTGTTTATTTATTTATTTATTTACACGTCTACAATTACACACATATGTATATATGCATATATGCAAATATAAGTATATATATATATACACACATTTCAAGCTGTTACCTCACCACTGCCCAGCTTGCTGATCGCACGGAGGGGGGTTCCGTGCTACATGCTTTAAGTTGCTGCCATTCGCCAGACCCCTCTGCGACTTGAAATGCCGGTCGGGATCAAACAAGAAAAGATTCTACCTTCTGCCACGCATGCCTAAACACATTAAGCCAGCTTTGCAGCCCAACAGCAGCTTCCAGGGTTCCAAGGCTGCAATGTTATAAGGTTCCAAGGTTTTGCAGGGTTTTTGAGATTCCACAGTTGCAGGTTTCCAGGGCTGCAAGGTTGCAGATTTCGAGAGTTCCAAGGTTCCAGGGGTCTAGATTACCAGGGTTCTGGGGTTCCAAGTTTCCAGGGTTCAAGGTTCCAAGCATCAAGGTTCCAGACTTGCAAGAGTCCTGGTTTGATTTATCAACAAGGAAATCACCAGCGCAATACAAAGCAAACGGAAAACGCAATAGAGCTGCTTCAGTTTTTTTTAAGAACACAGTGTGAGCAGTATGATCCACAGTAAAGCGTCAACTCTGTACAGTTTCACAAGGTACAAGGTTCAAAGGTTTTCACAAGGCTCTCGGTTTTCAGGCAAGGTAGCAAGGCTCTAAGGTTGCAAGAGAGCAAGTTTGGGGTTCCACAATTCCATGACCCTAGAGTCTTATACTTCCAACACTCCAAGTTTCCTGGTTCCAGGATTCCATGGACCAAGGGATCCATATCGTAAGAGTCCCAAAAGTCAAAGTTTCAGGTAAAGCTTGAGGGTTCCCAGTGCAGGTTCCAGACTTGCAAAGAGTCGAATGTTCCAGGGTTCTAGAGTTTCAGGGTTGCAGGATTCTAAGGTTGCAGGGTTCCAAGGTTACAAGGCTCCAGGAATCCAAGGTTGCAGGTTTCCATGGTTTCAAAGCTCCAAGATTTTAGAGTTCCGGGGTTTTTCAGGGTTCCAGAGAAGAAAACCTTTTTTGGAGCCCCTGCACGAATGCCTCGCAGGAATTCCCTGCAGGAAGTCTTGCAGGAACCTTTCCGGACGCCTTAACAAAACTTGCGGATTTAGTTTGGGTTTTGTTTTACTAGTTTGCATGTTTCTCTACTTAATGTGCGGGGTTGCTTCATGGGTCACTACATCGTGGAACCATAAAACCCTCAAAAACCTGGAGGGATATGCTTGGAATCCTATCTTTCTTTTTCCTTTTGCTGGTTTCTATTTGGACAGAAGAACCAGAAATCCCCGCGCGTAATTCTTGCAAGAATGATGCTAGGATATCCTTTGAAAGCAACATTTAACAACACTTCAAAAATCCTGTAAACCCATTCTGCCGGGGCATTTTTTTCATATTTTTGTTTTTCTGTAAAAGCTTGCTGTGTGTAAAAGGTTTTGTGTGTAAAAGCTTGCTGTGTGTAAAAGCTCCTCTGTGTGTGTAAGCGCTTGCCATGTGTAAAAGCACTGTGTGTAAGTGTTGTGTGTGTAAACGCTTGCTGTGTGTGAAAACTTGCTGTGTGTAGAAGCTTCTCTGTGTAAAAGCTTGTTGTGTGTAAAAGCTTCTCTGTGTGTAAAAGCTTCTCTGTTTAAAAAGCTTGCTGTGTGTGTAAAAGCTTGCCATGTGTAAAAGCACTGTGTGTAAGCGTTCTGTGTGTAAACACTCGCTGTGTGTGAAAGCTTGCTGTGTGCAAAAGATTTTGTGTGTAAAAGCTTGCTGTGTGTAAAAGCTTCTCTGTGTGTAAAAGCGTCTCTGTGTAAGAGTTTCTGTGTGTGTAAACGCTTGCCATGTGTAAAAGCACTGTGTGTAAGTGTTGTGTGTGTAAACGCTTGCTGTGTGTGAAAACTTGCTGTGTGTAAAAGCTTGTTGTGTGTAAAAGCTTGTTGTGTGTAAAAGCTTCTCTGTGTGTAAAAGCTTCTCTGTTTAAAAAGCTTGCTGTGTGTGTAAATGCTTGCCATGTGCAAAAGCACTCTGTGTAAGCGTTCTGTGTGTAAACACTTGCTGTGTGTGAAAGCTTGATGTGTATAAAAGCTTCTCTGTGTAAAAGTTTGTTGTGTGGAAAAGCTTCTGTGTGTAAAAGCTTCTCTGTTTAAAAAGCTTGTGTGTAAAAGCTTTCTTTGTGCAAGCTTTGTATCACAAAGTAGTACTGGGACGTACTTTGTGCAAGGTTTGTAGTACAAAGTCGTACTGGGAAATGCTTTGCGCAAGCTTCCTAGTACAAAGTAGTACTGGGAAATACTTTGTGCAAGCTTTGTAGTACAAGGTAGTACCGGGAAATACTTTGTTTTGTGCAAGCTTTGTAGTACAAAATAGTACTGGGAAGTACTTTTTGCAAGCTTTGTAGCACACAGTGGGACTGGGAAGTAGTTTGTGCAAGCTTTGTAGTACAAAGTAGTACTGGGAAGTGCTTTGCGCAAGCTTTGCAGTACAAAGTAGTACTGGGAAGTAGTTTGTGCAAGGTTTGTAGTACATAGTAGTACTGGAACGTATTTTGTGCAAGCTTTGTAGTACAAAGTAGTACTGGGAAGTAGTTTGTGCAAGCTTTGTAGTACAAAGTAGTACTGGGAAGACTGGGAAGTGTTTTGTGCAAGTTCTGTAGTACAAAGTAGTACTGGGAGTGTTTGTGCAAGCTTTGCAGTACAAAGTAGTACTGGAACGTGCTTCGTGCAAGCTTTGTAGTACAAAGTAGTACTCGGAAGTACTTTGTGCAAGCTTTGTAGTACAAAGTAGTACTGGGAAGTGCTTTGTGCAAGCTTTGTAGTACAAAGTAGTACTGGGAAGTGTTTGTGCAAGCTTTGCAGTACAAAGTAGTACTGGAAGGTGCTTCGTGCAAGCTTTGTAGTACAAAGTAGTACTGGGGAAGTAGTTTGTGCAAGCTTTGTAGTACAAAGTAGTACTGGGAAGTAGTTTGCACAAGCTGTGTAGTACAAAGTAGACTGGAACGTGTTTTGCGCAAGCTTTGTAGTACAAAGTAGTACTGGGAAGTGTTTTGTGCAAGCTTTGTAGTACAAAGTAGTACTGGAACGTGTTTTGTGCAAGTTTTGCAGTGCAAAGTAGTACTGGGAAGTGTTTGCAAGCCTTTGTAGTAGACATTAATACTGGGAAGTAGTTTGTGCAAGCTTTGTAGTACAAAGTAGTACTGGGGCGTGCTCTGTGCAAGCTTTGTATATGGTATAAAGTATTTTGTAAAGACTCTTTTGTGTAGATGCATCTGTGTCTCAAGTTTTCCGACGTACAGAAGAGCCGAGATAAGTTGAGACTAGCTTCGGTGAGATGAGAAGGTTGAGCTGCACTCAGATGATATGAAAATAGCCAAGAAGTGTGGAGTCTGAAGAAAGTAGTGAGAAGTGTGAAGTGTGGACTATGAAATGTGGAGTCTTAAGAGGGCAGTCTGAAGTGAAGTGTGGAGTGCGAAGAGTGCAGTGTGAAGCGTGAAGTGTGGAGTGTGAAGTGTGCAGTGAGAAGTGTGAAGTGCGAAGTGTGAAGCGTGAAGTGTGGAGTGTGAAGAGTGCAGTGAGAAGTGTGAAGTGCGAAGTATGAAGCGTGAAGTGTGGAGTGTGAAGAGCACAGTGTGAAGTGCGAAGTCGAACTTCAAATGTGATATGTGAAATAGGATAGCAGAATCTACGTACCTACGGGCTTGGCTGGCGCACGGCGCGTGCAAATTCTATAGATGAGAAAGGTTTTATATATCCCAAAGGTAACTTCTGCCCCGCCTCGTGCGGGTATTACTAATATATAATTAAATAATTTTTGTATATTAATAAATATTATTATGATGGGAAAAACCGGGGCCCCTGTAATTCCCCCTGCATGGGCTCTAATTAGGCGATTTGGGCTTTCAAAATAGCAATACTACGGGCCCTCGAAACAGGCTCAGATATATTTTCCTCCTTATTAAGCCGATAACGATTTTGTCAAATTTGTCCAGCGGTGCTCACTGAGCTCGGAGGGTCGCAGGTTGAGGTCCAGCGGTACTCACTGAGCTCGGAGGGGCTTAGGTTGAGGTCCAGTGGTTTAGTGAGCTCGGACGGTCCCAGGTTGAGGTCCAGCGGTGCTCACTGAGCTCGGAAGGTCCCAGATTGAGGTCCAGCGTCCAGTGCGTTTAGACCCTTGCAGTTGAGGTCCAGCAATGCCCACTGCGTGCGGAAGTTAGCGAAGAGCTTGGTGAAGAGTTGGCAAGGCGGAAGTGAACATGGGAGTAGATGCAAAGGTGGTGGAGGAGAAGCTGGAGGAGAGGGAGGAGGAGAAGAAGGAGATGGAGGAGGAGGAGGCGGAGGAGGAGAATAATTGTGATAAAATTTAGCAACCCTCACCTGGCAGGTGGGGAATAAATATAAATTTATCCTCCATATTGAAAATCTCAATAAATCTTATTATTATTTTTAAATTCAACACAATCTTATAATTATAAAATATAAAATAACAAAATAATTAAGATAAATATATTTAAAAATTATAAATAATAATTTCAAAATGTGTATATATATATGCAGGAATATATTGAAAAAATATATAATAAATATATAATTATAATATTATTATTTAAATATATATATATAATTTAATATATTTTTGAAATATATAATTTAAATATATATATATTTTTATTTTTGATAATTATATTTGTAAATTTTAGGT
>CAMXCT020000049.1:90436-119715 GCA_947184155.2 Cladocopium goreaui | reverse complement strand
TTACACACAAACGCTTTTTACACATAGGCTCTTTTACACACAGACGCTTTTACACACAGACGCTTTTACACACAAAGCCTTTTACACACAGACGCTTTTACACACAGACGCTTTTACACACAGACGCTTTTACACACAGACACTTTTACACACAAACGCTTTTACACACAGACGCTTGGACACACAGACGCTTTTACACACAGACGCTTTTACACACAGACGCTTTTACACACAGACGCTTTTACACACAGACGCTTTTACACACAGACGCTTTTACACACAGACGAAAGGGTTGCTCCGGCACAGGAAAAATCGCAATTTTACCTCAGTTTCTACCGATCGACCCTCATTTCGTGCGAAAGGGTTGCTCCGGCACAAGTCAAATCGCAATTTTACCTCAGTTTTTGCCGATCGACCCGCATTTCGTGCGAAAGGGTTGCTCCGGGGCAAGTAAAATCGCAATTTTTCCTCAGTTTTTGCCGATCGACCTTCATTTCGTGCGAAAGGGTTGCTCCGGGGCAAGTCAAATCGTGCCGATATCGACCCTCATTTCGTGCGAAAGGGTTGCTCCGGGGCAAGTAAAATCGCAATTTTACCTCAGTTTTTGCCGATCGACCCTCATTTCGTGCGAAAGGGTTGCTCCAGGGCAAGTCAAATCGCAATTTTACCTCAGTTTTTGCCGATCGACCCTCATTTCGTGCGAAAGGGTTGCTCCGGGGCAAGTAAAATCGCAATTTTTCATCAGTTTTTGACGATCGACCCTCATTTCGTGCGAAAGAGTTGCTTTAGCACAAGTAAAATCGCAAATTTACCTCAGTTTTTGCCGATCGACCCTCATTTCGTGCGAAAGGGTTGCTCCGGCACAAGTCAAATCGCAAATCGCAATTTTTCCTCAGTTTTTGACGATCGACCCTCATTTCGTGCGAAAGGGTTGCTTTAGCACAAGTAAAATCGCAAATTTACGTCAGTTTTTGCCGATCGACCCTCATTTCGTGCGAAACGGTTGCTCCGGCACAAGTCAAATCGCAAATCGCAATTTTTCCTCAGTTTTTGCCGATCGACCCTCATTTCGTGCGAAAGGGTTGCTCCAGGACAAGTCAAATCGCAATTTTACTTCAGTTTTTGCCGATCGACCCTCATTTCGTGCGAAAGGGTTGACGTTTCGTGACTCGCCGCCGGCACCACCCTCGGCCTTAAGAGAGAAAGATAAAGAAGGCGAGAGAGAGAGAAAAGAGAGAGAGATGTGAGAGAAGATGTGAAGATGAGCAGATGTGAAGATGAGCAGATGTGAAGATGAGAAGATGTGAGAGAAGGTGTGAAGATGAGCAGATGTGAAGATGAGCAGATGTGAAGATGAGCAGATATGAAGATGAGCAGATGTGAAGATGAGAAGATGTGAAGATAAGAAGATGTGAAGATGAGCAGATGTGAAGATGAGCAGATGTAAAGATGAGCAGATGTGAAGATGAGCAGATGTGAAGATGAGAAGATGTGAAGATGGGAAGGTGTGAAGATGAGCAGATGTGAAGATGGGAAGGTGTGAAGATGAGCAGATGTGAAGATGGGAAGGTGTGAAGATGAGCAGATGTGAAGATGGGAAGGTGTGAAGATGAGCAGATGTGAAGATGAGCAGATGTGAAGATGAGAAGATGTGAAGATGGGAAGGTGTGAAGATGAGCAGATGTGAAGATGGGAAGGTGTGAAGATGAGCAGATGTGAAGATGAGAGGATGTGAAGATGAGCAGATGTGAAGATGAGAGGATGCGAAGATGAGAGGATGTAAAGATGAAAAGATGTGAAGATGAGAGGATGTGAAGATGAGATGTGAAGATGAGAGGATGCGAAGATGAGAGGATGTGAAGATGAGAGGATGTGAAGATGAAAAGATGTGAAGATGATGAGAAGATGTGAAGATGAGAGAATGTGAAGATGAGATGTGAAGATGAGAAGATGTTTTACAGACCCCCACTATTGGAAGAACCCTGCGCTCAGACGCTCTCGGGAAAAATCCCAAAGCTGCGTACGCCAGATTTAAGGCTCATTTAGGGTTAGTTTGATAACGGGTCATTTCCGGTGCGTTTGGTGCTTATCTAGTTTTAGCGCTTGTTTGAGAATGTTTGAACTGGCTTTCATTTCGTTTCTGGTATTTCTTTCGGGTTGGTTTGGGGTTTATTTGGGATTGGTTTAGGTCTTGTTTAGGGTTGGTTGGAAATTTGTTAGGGGCGGGCTTCCGGTTGATTTAGGGTGTGTTTTTTGGGATAGGTTTGAAACTTATTTGGGGTTTGTTTGGGGTTTATTTGCTGTAAGTTTATGTGTTATTCAGGTTTTGGACAGGAAGCTTGTTTAAGATCTTTTGTGTGTTTATGTAAGTTTGGTTTGAAATTTATTCCATGTTGCTTTTAAGATTTAAGGTATTTTGGGTTTCTATTTGCGGCTGGTTTAAAATGTTTATCTAAGGTTGGTTTAGAATGTTGATTCAAGGTTGGTTTAGGGTTTAGGTTGATTTCGGGTTGCTTTATAGGGTGCTTATTTATTAAGGTTTGGAGTAAACTTGTCGAGGGATTTGTGTGGTTAATTTAGAATTAGTTTCTTGATGATATAAATTTGCTACGGTTTATATTAAGTTTGGTTTGTGCTGTTTCTTTTGGGTACCTTCTAAGTTTATTTTGGGTCTGTTTAGGGGTCTATTTAAAGTTGGTTTATATGCAGGGTTGTTTGGGACTGGTAATTAATGTTTTTTTCTAGATTGGTTTGAAGATTCAGGCGTTTCTTCAAGTTTCGTTACTGTTTTTAGGTGTGTAGGGTCTTAATTTCAGGTTGGCTTCACGGTTGGTTAAGGGCTTGCCTGGGTTGGCTTGAGGTTGAATTTAGGGTTTGTTTTAAGGTTGTTGTTTTCCATAGGTTTATGTTTGGTGTTACCCTTGTGTAGGTTTGTGGTTTATTTAGGTTTGGTTTCAGTTTACGATGTTTGTTTGGGGTTAGTGGTATTTTGAAATTGAAAGTGCGTTTTTGGGTGTGGTTGCTTTAAGGTGTTTGTTGAGGGTTGTTTCAAAGGGTTTCTTGCGGGTTGGCTTAAAGTTATTTAAGTTTAGTTTAGGTTTACTTCGCTTTAAGGTGCTTGTTTGGGGCTGGTTTGAAATTATTTAAGGCTTGCTTGTGGTTTATTTAGAGTTTTAGCGTTTTTTTTTTTATCGGGGCTTCTCAGATTGGTTTATTGATTATTGAGTCTTGGTAAGGTCTATCTATGTTTTGTTTCCTGTTTCCTACAGGTACGTTCAGGTTTTGTTTAGGGTCTATTTAAGGTTTGTTTACGGGGTTGTTCGGGGCTGGTTTAAAGTTTATTGAGACTTGGTTTCAACATTTCAGATGGCTTAGAGGGTTTATTCAGGGCAGGTTCAGGGTGTTTATTTTTGGGTTGGATTATGCTTGCTGGCTGGCTGTCCTCCCTCCCCTCCCTTGCTTGCTGTCCTTGCTTGCCTGCTGGCTGGCTTGCTTGGTGGCTGGCTGTGGCTGTCACCCTCCATCCCTTGCTTGCTTGCTGGCTGGCTTGCTTGCTCCCTTCCCTGCCGCAGTACCTTTTAGGATAGGTCGGTTTCTGAAAAAAAACTCCCGGGGGAATCTGAAAAAATCGCGGGAAAAATATGTAGCCTTTGTTTGTACTCTACTGTACGTGTGGTGCAGTCCTGAAGTGATAGTTCCCTTCCAAAAGCCCTTCCTCAAGTTCAACAGTACGTACATGCGACAACCGGTCAATCTCTGGTCACACTCGTTGAGACTTAAGAATCACTGGCTAGCCTACTGAAACGGAGCATGGATCCTCAAAACGGTTTTGTACTTGATGTACTTGGAACATGATTTCCAATTGAAAACTGAGTTTTCCTGCAAGGAGTTGCTCACGAGGTAGGACATGCTTACAAAATGGCTTACGCCATATATCTATCACCAAAATACTTGCGCCAACTTATACAAACCAGGGCCTTGCTTACACCGGATAACCATTTGACGTGACTTGTACTAAAGACCGCACCTTGCCGAAAATCTGGCAGGTCCAGAATGCGAGAACACCAGCAGTCCAGTGACTTGTCCAAGCCCAGCAACCTGCTGATTACTAAGATTGCTGAAACACGGCACAGCTGGGGAGTTTTTAGACCGCAAAATTTGTGAGTTTCCCAAGAAGAGTTTGAGCCACAGGCACATGATGCTCATTTCATATACTATGGGATGCTATGGGTAGCTATGTTTTTTTTCCAACATGATAAATGGTTTACATTTACACCCGTGCTAACTATAACATCGTGGCCGACAGTTGTGCCATATCCAGTACTCAACTGATTTTGGGGACACCATCTTTCAATGTTGCATGCTAAATTTAGGGGCTGTAAACCAACAACTGTTATTATATATCATTTTTCATTTAGTCTTATTTGCTATCAGAAATGCCATTAATATTTTTACATATTATGTTAGCAATGTTATTATATGTAAAAATAGTCCTATTGACCTCTTATTACGATTTCACCAAACTTTCAGCCACCAATGAAGCAGTGGTATCCCATAGATATTCCAGTCACTGGCTATTGGCCCTGAAAAAGAAGCACGATGTCACCGGGGATCACTTTGTCCAGTCGTAGGGATGGAACATCAACGCATGTGGGGTCGCTATCCACGCTTGGGGTTAAGGGGGAAAATATCCAGGAAATCTCGGCTTTTACCCTGTCAATCTAGGGGTTTCCTGCGGCATTTTACCAGCATCCAATTCTTGGATATGAAGTCACTGACTGGGCAAATAAATAGAGAGCTCATCATGTTGGATTGACATTTTATGGGCGTTGGCAAAAAGCGATGCAACACATTGGATGGTTTGCCCATCGAAATGACCAATGTCTGCAGGTTCCATGGCCCGACAAAAAAAATGTTTCGATGTACTTTGACCACCCACGGAGCATCAAATCATCATCCTGTCAGTGAAATACAAAGAAATATGAGCAACCAAAAGAGAAGCCATGGCTTGGGGGTGGTTCCACCTGGCCAATACAAACAATGCTGAGGCCTGGGGGGTCGCCATCACCCATATTCATCCACTCAAATTTGGCACTTTTGACCTTTAATATCGTGATTGATACCCTCTGGTGTCATCAACCATGCTTTGGTGGAAAACCTCCCATTTAGTACCATGCTTTCCCATTCAAACCTGCATTTAGTTCGGGGATTTCCTTGCTAGGCTCGGCTAGGCTAGCCATGTTGGATTACCAAAGAGTAACCCAATCTTTGATGCCCTACCCTCCTCCGGGTCCATTTCAAGCAGCAAATGTGACTGGGCGTAGGCGGCCGCTGTGACCAATGCAGAAGACGCACAGTAGGTGAGCAACGACAAAACGTCCATGCTGTTCAGCATCATCTGGCGACAACCCTGCTTTTTGGCCCAGAAACAACTTTTAAACATGAGAATCCGAAATCCCAGTTGAATTCAGCTTTCAAACCGATTGGCTGACTAAGGGAACCTCCCGTGGCAAATCTTTATAAACACATATCGTGCAAAAATGGCCGTGCAGTAGGTGGCCATTATATTTCCATCTCTCTCTCTCTCTCTCTCTCTCTCCCCATCACCATCTCCAGGAGTCTCATTACATTTCCACACGGTTTCGATTGATCTGGGCAAATTATAGTAAATATTTTCCACAGCTCAAATAAGTCTATTTGGAGTGTGTCCCCTACGGCTATCATTGAAGTCATTTTACTTTACCCAAATTTAAAGCTTGACATGGCCACTTCTTATATTCACAAACAGCGCTTAATAGATAGATAGATAGATAGGATAGGATAGGATAGGATAAGATAAGATAAGGTAAGATAAGGTAAGATAGATAGATAGGTAGATAGAAAGATAGATAGATAGCCAAATAGATAGATAGACAGACAGGATAGGATAGGATAGGATAAGATAAGATAAGATTAGATTAGAGTAGATGTAGATGTAGATGATTAGATTACAGTAGATGAAAATTAGATTAGATTAGATAGATAGCAGATCAAGTAGCCGATAGATAGATATATCACTAGTTCTGGCAAGAAACTTAATTAAACCCAATTAATTAAGATGAATTGACTAACTACTTACCCTTCAGGCCCTTCAGCAAGGTTTACCCAGTAAAAGTAGGTAGAAGTGGGCGACTAACATCCAAGGCTTAGGCAGCAAACAAGGGCCCATTAATCTATGACCAGTGGGTTTCCCCCTGCCTCATGAGTCAAGTCGAAGACGAAGCTGTTGGAATTCAGGCGATGCAAGGTGCCCAAGCAGCGTGTAGTGACCAAGCTCAGGACCATCATTAGCCAAACACCAGCGTATTTGCAGCCTTCTTTGCCAGAGACCTCAGAGTCTGACTTTTGAAATATTGTGGATTGGAATTGGCTTGAAATATGGACAAAATATATACACCTTTCTCAATATCCTCAAAAGAAAGTGTCCATGGAATAAAGGATTCTTCTCTCACCCAGAGGATTCCTGCGGACGTGTTCAACAACATATTGTTTGATCAACACCATCATTGTGCCCCCCTTTGCCGATAGGGTTTGTCCATCTCGCTGATGAAAATCACCGAGGAGATCTCATAGCTGATCTTAAGACCTGTTTACCCTGCCTGTGAATTATGGGCCTCGATATTTATAGATTAAACAAAGAAAAGGCGAGCCCCTGGCAATATAGCCATGGAAAACGACGAAAAACAGCAATGTTTACCAGACAATCATCTACAAATTACATAGCTATGGAAAATCATCATCTTTAATAAGTAAATCATCTATACATGGGACATGGCTTCCATAGCTAGCTCTTGGTTTACTGGGGGTAAATGACCAGAAGGTAATAAGCTGCCGATCAAGACCTTCGGCAACCATCCCTGTCTGCAAAAGCAGTGAATTTCTGGCTGGGTAAACAATGAACACGCTGTTTTGAGTTTTGAGCATCAACATGTAATACTTCTCATCGTAGGATAAGTTGCCAATGATTCCTTTTCATGGTTATTGAATGTTATTGATGGTTGTTGATGTATCCTCATCAAGTTGGCAAACATACACAAACAATTTGCCTACCAGTCATACATATCTCCATGATTGGCTAAGTTGGTTAGCATCCCCTTCGTTCATTGGTTAATTTCAACTTGTTTATGCTCAAATCCCGATTCAGATAGTCAAAACCAATTTGCTTTCTGATTAAAGTAAATTCCCAATCTTTGTTGAGTATTGGTGGTCTGTCCCCATGCAGGTTATCCCCAAAAAGTCCCATGGTTTAGCATCACTTCCCACATCAACTTTCCATATTAGTTTGAAATCTACAACTCTTGTTGATTCTTGGTGGCTAATATCATGTTTTGCTGGTTGTTCAAACCGTTAGCCCCAAGTATCCCATTAGTGTCTACTACCATCCACGCATATTCCAGCTTTCTGGCTTGTTTAACATACATTCTGGATAAATTATGGTAACTCCCTGGCCTAGAATAAGGATCAATGAGGTCATTTGGGGATGATTCCCCCAATCATAACCATCATTGCAGATTATCCCCATCATCCTCATTCTACCACAATTCTTTTGATTATATAAGTCATGTTGAGTCTACATTTTTCATGAATTACACTCACCATTCATACCATTTGAATATCAAGGCCGTTCAATGCTTGAAAAATGATAATGCATGGATGTTTTCATATTTGAATCAATAGATTATAATTTACCCAAACCAGATTCAAGGCGATTCCAGGATTACTCCCCAGCCGTTCACGGTGAGGTCGGCTAGGGGGATCCTTCGCTTTTTATCCCATGAGCCACCATCAATACAAGGGGGTGCCCCAAATCGTTAGATACCCTCTGGTAATCAAACGTGGCAATGGAAAATCCTCCAAATTGCAGGTCTTAATGAGAACATTACCTATAAATGGTGGATTTTAAATTGGTATGTTTGATTACCGGAAGGTAGGTTAGTTTAGAACGGATGCATCTATAGTTTATTTTGCGTTAGAAACCAACTTACCAGTAGTACCCGCACGAGGCGGGGCGGAAGTTGCCTTAAAGATATATATAAGACCTTTCTCATCTATAGAACTTGCATGCGCCGTGCGCCAGCCAAGCCCGTGCGTGCGTGCACTCTGCGAAAGTGGTGTCCTGTTTAACATTTGAAGCTCCACTTCGCACTTCACGCTTCACACTCCACACTCCACACTCCACACTCCACACTTCACACTCCACACTTCACACTCCACACTCCACACTCCACACTTCACACTGCACGCTTCCCACTGCACACTCCACACTTCACACTTCACAGTCCACACTTCACACTTCACACTCCACACTTCACACTTCACACTGCACTCTTCACACTCCACACTTCATCTCATCTGAGCTCTTCTCACCTTATCCCAGCTCCTGTCTTCTCATCTCATCTCTTCTCATATGTCACCTAAGCTTTCATGAATCACTTCCCAGTACTACTACTAAGGAAGTTGCATGCGCCGTGCGCCAGCCAGGCCCGTGCGTGCGTGCTTTGTGCGAAGCTGTTGCAGTGTTGCTGTCCAAGAACATGACCTGCGCGCGACCCCGGTAGAATGCAAACACTTTCCTCACACTTCACATTGCACCAAAATTGAGAAAATCTGCTGACAAATCACTTTCGCAGCCTTGATGCAGCCATTCCAATACGATTTACGATCTTCAGCTGCAAAAGACAATAGTATTACGCATGCAGCCGCTGCACCAAGCAACCTTGACGCAGCCACTACAATGCGATCTGCAGAGACTGAGTTGCAAAACACAATAGAACTACGTGCAATGGCGTCGGAAATTGCAGCTCCAAAACCGGATCTCGACGCCAAAGCGACAAAAAGACGATTTTGAAGCACTTTTTAAAAGGATTTTAAAAGGAAAATTATTAGCGCCAAAATTGAGAAAATCTGCTGACAATTCACTTTCGCAGCCTTGATGCAGCCATTCCAATACGATTTACGATCTTCAGCTGCAAAAGACAATAGTATTACGCATGCAGCCGCTGCACCAAGCAACCTTGACGCAGCCACTACAATGCGATCTGCAGAGACTGAGTTGCAAAACACAATAGAACTACGTGCAATGGCGTCGGAAATTGCAGCTCCAAAACCGGATCTCGACGCCAAAGCGACAAAAAGACGATTTTGAAGCACTTTTTAAAAGGAATTTTAAAAGGAAAATTATTAGCGCCAAAATTGAGAAAATCTGCTGACAAATCACTTTCGCAGCCTTGATGCAGCCGTTCCAATACGATTTACGATCTTCAGCTGCAAAAGACAATAGTATTACGCATGCAGCCGCAGCACCGAGCAACCTTGACGCAGCCACTACAATGCGTTTCGCAGCATCCCGTAGCAAACCTGCACCTATCTACGCACGTGGCAACATCAAATGACGACAATGAAGCAGCCATTCCAATGCAATCTGCAACTAGAGATTCAAGAACCGCATGGAACTACGCACACAGACACAACCACTCGTTGCAAAACACATAGGAGGAACAATTCGCGCACAAAACGACCGCAGCCGCACCCGTCGCACACACGAGGTACCTTTCATCGCCGGCTGCAGCCACTTTACACGGAAAAACACAAGGTTTCGTGCTCCGGCTTCCTCCCCAAAACATAGCCCATGCAACATTCATGCAGCCATTACAATGCGTTTCGCAGCATCCCGTGGCAAACCCGCACCTATCTACGCACGTGGCAACATCAAATGACGACAATGAAGCAGCCATTCCAATGCAATTTGCAACCAGAGATTCAAGAACCGCCTAGAACTACGCACACAGACACAACGACTCGTTGCAAAACACATGAGGAACAATTCGCGCACAAAACGACCGCAGCCGCACCCGTCGCACAGACGAGGTACCTTTCATCGTCGGCTGCAGCCACTTTACACGGAAAAACACAAGGTTTGGTGCTCCGGCGTCCTCCCCAAAACATAGCCCATGCAACATTCATTGATGCAGCCATTACAATGCGTTTCGCAACATCCCGTGGCAAACCCGCACCTATCTACGCACGTGGCAACATCAAATGACGACAATGAAGCAGCCATTCCAATGCAATCTGCAACCAGAGATTCAAGAACCGCATAGAACTACGCACACAGACACAACCACTCGTTGCAAAACACATAGGAGGAACAATTCGCGCACAAAACGACCGCAGCCGCACCCGTCGCACAAACGAGGTACCTTTCATCGTCGGCTGCAGCCACTTTACACGGAAAAACACAAGGTTTGGTGCTCCGGCTTCCTCCCCAAAACATAGCCCATGCAACATTCATGCAGCCATTACAATGCGTTTCGCAACATCCCGTGGCAAACCCGCACCTATCTACGCACGTGGCAACATCAAATGACGACAATGAAGCAGCCATTCCAATGCAATCTGCAACCAGAGATTCAAGAACCGCATAGAACTACGCACACAGACACAACCACTCGTTGCAAAACACATAGGAGGAACAATTCGCGCACAAAACGACCGCAGCCGCACCCGTCGCACAGACGAGGTACCTTTCATCGTCGGCTGCAGCCACTTTACACGGAAAAACACAAGGTTTGGTGCTCCAGCTTCCTCCCCAAAACATAGCCCATGCAACATTCATGCAGCCATTACAATGCGTTTCGCAGCATCCCGTGGCAAACCCGCACCTATCTACGCACGTGGCAACATCAAATGACGACAATGAAGCAGCCATTCCAATGCAATCTGCAACCAGAGATTCAAGAACCGCATAGAACTACGCACAGAGGACACAACCACTCGTTGCAAAACACATAGGAGGAACAATTCGCGCACAAAACGACCGCAGCCGCACCCGTCGCACACACGAGGTACCTTTCATCGCCGGCTGCAGCCACTTTACACGGAAAAACACAAGGTTTCGTGCTCCGGCTTCCTCCCCAAAACAAAGCCCATGCAACATTCATGCAGCCATTCCAATGCGATCTGCAACCACAACTTCAAGAAAAGCCACTTTACACGGAAAAACACAAGGTTTCGTGCTCCGGCTTCCTCCCCAACTCACCACTTCCCTTCCTCACCGCTTCCCATCGTCACCACTTCCCTTCCTCACCACTTCCCATCGTCCCCACCTCCCTTCCTCACCATTCCCCTTCATCATCACTTCCCTTCGTCACCACTTCCCATCGTCACCACTTCCCTTCGTCACCACTTCCCTTCGTCACCACTTCCCTTCGTCACCACTTCCCATCGTCACCACTTCCCTTCGTCACCACTTCCCTTCGTCACCACTTCCCTTCTTCACCACTTCCCTTCGTCACCACTTCCCTTCGTCACCACTTCCCTTCGTCACCACCCGTCATTATCACCACCCTTCATCAAAGTCAATTCCACTGCTTCTTATTCTTTTGTTATGTTATGTTATGTATTGTTATGTGATCTACCACCCTGCATCATTTCAAGTCGCAGAATTCTATTTGTCCGTAACACGGAAGTATTGCTTCCCAACTTCCTTTGACAACTTTGGGTGTGAGCAACTTGTAACTAATATACTTGATTTATATAAATATATTACTGCATAAAATTTAAAAAGAGAGAGAGAGATATGTATATATATAATATATAAATCGAAACGTGTCCTGCGTAGATCATGGGGGGAGGGTATATGTATATTGTTCCTCTATACCAAGCTACTCTCCAACTACAGTAAATCAAAAAGATACAGAAGTCCATAGGCTCCGGAAAATGGGACCATCTCTGAAGCTTGGATTTGCTGAAGGGCGCCCGGAAAAACAACTTTCCTTCAAGTGGGCTCCACCAAGTAACATATTCCTGACATTCTATAGGACATATGCAATATTCTTAGAACTCAAAAATGTGTTCTGACATTTTCTTTCACAGATAGTCTAGCATTTTATCTAACACGTCATCTGGCATTCAGAGGTTTTTTCTGACATGTAATCTGGTCTTCTATCCGATGCTTTATTTTTCTTGCAGTCTATCTGATATTTTACCAAATGTATGTTCTGACAAACATCTTCAAAACTGGCATTTTGAGTTCTTGGGCGTCCCGTGTTTCGCTGGATCTGCGGGATTTTGCTAAGGCGCTGAAATCCAATCCACATGAAGCTCTGCTACGAAGGAGAGGAGGCCGCCCGTAGCCAGCTTCCTTGGAGAGAAATGACCACCGTAGAACTTAGTAGATTACAACAAGAAAAACAATATCCTGCAAATAAAAAAGAATTACCTGTAATCTATTTTTTTTTTGCGTCGTAATCATTCACAACCTACATTGTAAATTACAACCAACAAATTGCAACCATATGTAAAAAACATTACAATAGGATAACACTTTGTGCTACCAATATCTGGGCAAAACCAAAAATGAATGGATTCTTTTTCGGGACTTCTTGGCCAATAGGATCCCCATCCCCATACTACTCCCATGGTCGAAACCCCAATAGTATGGACAGATTATGGGAATGAATGTCCCATTGTCCCATCATTGGGGGCCCCTAAAAATTCCATGGACCGTGTTAAAATAGGGAAAAAAACCCGAAAAAAACATAAAGATCTGGACAAGGGATTGATATACCCACAATTTTTAAGTGCAGCTGAAGCATCTGCAAAAGGGCTGTAACAGGCATACTTCGCATTTGACCCTAAGAAAATATGAATTCAACCAAAACATGATGGACATGGGTTTGCCCAAGAAATGAAACTGACCCCAAAACTGCCATTTGTGCGGGGAACATGATGATAATCCTTTCGAAGTGCGCACAAACCCGCGAAGTTTAAACATGAGGTTTTGCACTGCCGACATGGATTTGTTACAGTAAAATTACTTTACTTCGTGTGATCCCCACCATGACATTTATACATTTTGTTACTGGCAAATCTTCTGGCATTCTATCTGACATTTTATCTGGCATTCTATCTGGCATACCTTCTGGCATTCTGTCTGGCATATCTTCTGGCATTCTATCTGGCATTCTATCTGGCATATCTTCTGGCATTCTATCTGACATTACATCTGGCATATCTTCTGGCAATCTATCTGGCCGTTGAGGTCCAGCGGTGCACACTGAGCTGGGCAGGTCCCAGGTTGAGGTCCAGCGGTGCACACTGAGCTGGGCAGGTCCCCGGTTGAGGTCCAGCGGTGCACACTGAGCTGGGCAGGTCCCCGGTTGAGGTCCAGCGGTGCACACTGAGCTGGGCAGGTCCCCGGTTGAGGTCCAGCGGTGCACACTGAGCTGGGCTGCTCCCAGGTTGAGGTCCAGCAGTGCACACTGAGCTGGGCAGCTCCCAGGTTGAGGTCCAGCAGTGCACACTGAGCTGGGCAGCTCGCAGGTTGAGGTCCAGCTGTGCACACTGAGCTGGGAAGTTGGCAAAGAGCTTGGCGAAGAGTTGGCAAGGCGGAAGTGGACATGGAAGTGGAGGCAGAGGTGGTGGAGGAGAAACTGGAGGAGGAGGCGGAGGAGGAGGAGAAGGAGGAGGAGGAGGACGAGGAGAAGGCGGAGGAGGAGCAGGCAGTGGAGGACAGCTAGCGAGGAGGAGAAGAACAGCCCTGATAAAATCTAACAACCCTCACCTGGCAGGTGGGGAAAAAATCATCTGGTTCCTTTCATGGCGTTGCTTGGTTTGTCAACAATGTGTTAAACCCAATAATGAGCCTACAATGTGGGGATGGTTCATACCGGGATGCTTTATTTACTGTAGGGTCTACCGCGTTTGAGATACATAATATGGGGGTTCAATGATGGAAAGTCGGATTCTCGCAAACAACCACGTGTTCATCCAAGAATATACTTGGGATAAGCTTCCCCACTCACATTTTTTTCACCATCAGCGTTCCAAACATTGGTGAGTCATCTCTGTCTGAATTATTCTGAATTCTCATGTAAGTATAGCAATTGCATAAACCACCCATATAAATTGATGGTTCCTGTCACACATTTACAATGATTTTGGGGATTGTTTACGATTGCTTTGGCCACATTGTAATAATTCCCAAGCCAGCCATGACAATTTTTGGAAGGTCAGTGAGGTCGGTAAAACCTAGCCATTTGCAAATATTTGCGCTGTGCACTTACATAACTATCGATATACGTGTGTATATTTATAATACTGTATACATATAGTACATACCCATAGAACCCCATAGAATGAATCATCAACCACCATGGGGGTGAGGTATTGCCTTTTGTAATGCTTTCCTCACGCTCAGCTTGTCCCAGCTTCAAGTTGTTGGAAGTCAGCGCCTTCTTCATTGAAGCTGTTGAAAAGGCCGCCGCGATGCTGTAGGTGATGCCTGGAAGACCATAAAACTTCAGCCAGTTGTGATGGGACAACGTGGTAAGATTTGAAAGCCTTTGGAGGTGTCTGGAAACGGGCTACGTCCCGAAACGGCAATTTTAATAGAGATGCAGTAGTTGAGGATCCACAAGTAGATTTAGGGCACAGTATATTTTCAGACCAACCCGACCATTTGAAGCATCGTTCAGATCACCATGGGTTGGACCCTCAGACTTGGATAGAAGAAAACCTTTTCCCCCATGTCAGAGAGGTGCATTGAAATTTTCAATGTTTCCAGCTTGAACATCTATTTCTGCCATGCGCTATGTCGTGAAAGCACCGCGGGCGAAAACCTTGGAGCTCCATTGGGCGAAAAACAAGTGTTTCAGGTACCAACAAGCACCTGAAACAGGATGACATATGATGATACATGGTATGCCCACACACCAACCAAGCTGAATAGCCACACGTAAGGCTACCAGACATGGTGATGCGGCGCACCAGGGCAACTGGCTTTTAAGGGCTTCTGCCCCATGATCAACAACTCCCCCCTCTTCGGTAGGGGTGTGCCACACAGCTGCCAAAGCAACCAGTTGAGCACAGGATGCTTCCAACGACTCATGGCTCGAGGGTATGCGCCACCAGGCCCCCGCATTAGGCGCTCATGGTCTAGAGATGGTCCCCCTGCTTTTGCAAGGATGGAACCACAGGGCTACCTTGAAGACGACCTCCGTTTACACCAACTTTGATGATGCAGGGCAGGGCGTTCCAATAGCACCCCTTTGTGACTCAACTGTCAAGCTGAGGTTGTTAACCAGCTAGTCCCAGGTACCACACAACCTCAATGGTACTGGACTAATGTGCAACCAAAGCGGAGGCACAAGCCTATTTTTGCAGCGCTTGAGCCAAATATAGTTGCAAAAGCACAATTATACAATGCAACATGGCACGTACAAGCTATACATGAGTAGGGGCAGGTTTTACCTGTATTCTCTCCTCAACTAAAAACCCTTGACATTGGAGTGCGGCGTGCGCCGCTCAAATGGATAAAATGGATACCGGCAGAGACGTTTCCAGTAGGTTTCCCTTCCCGATGATTTTTTTAGTGCTAAAATTGGGCATTTGGATGCAGCTCATGAAGACTAACATGAAACACTCCAACATGGCCTTGGACGATTAGTATTGTCCCGTTGAAAATTCCCACGTCTGAGGTTTCATTCTGCTTTCTGAGCTCGTTGAATCTCAGCACTTTGCTGTCAGGTGAGTTACTCTCAACCACCGTAGAACGCAGGCCCGCGTGTGAAGGACAATGGACAGGCCCACAAGCCACCGCCAAAACGGTTTCGCATAGAAGTAGGAAGCCTTTCCAGGGTTTCAAATTGGGCCCCTAAAAACAGAACCACACATCAAATCGCGTCAACCAGAATGATAGTTCAAAGTTCAAAGGGTCGTATTATATAATATATCTAGCTTTGAGTTCCAGTTTCATGGATGGAGCCATCTTCATGGCACTTTGAAAATGACACCATGGCAAAGACCAAATGCTGGTTGGTTATTTCAAGCCATCCAAATCAAGTTCATCAAACATGTTATCGGCGATTTTCCTACATACGTGTTGGTTGCACCCAAAAAACTGTAATCAAACATAGCAAAAAGAACCCTTCACACAAAACGGCTCAAGCTGTAATAAAGATGATTTTCTCAATCTCTATATTTTTTTGCCGGGTTTTGCTACTGGAGAGTAACGCCATTGTCACACGCAAAGTGAATAGCCGAAACTCGATTGCAGGCTGGGATTTGATTTTTTCATTTACATTCAATTTAGCAATTTGTAGTGCTGGCTCCTCAAAAGGGCTCAAAATGGGGGATCTCCAATACCAGAATTTTGGATGGTTTGGGGGTAAACCAATCTTAGGACACCCCCATATATATATATATGTATTTGTTTACCAAAAATGCCATAACTCACCAGAACTCTTCGCAGCTCCATATGAGCCCGTCAAAATTAAAGGATTTACATCTTAGTAGTTGCCATTATCGGTTATCTTTTTTTTGGGGGGGCATGTCGCATTCCAGTGTTTTGTGTCATTATCCCTGTGGGGGGGGCATATCGCTTTATAATGTTTCGTGCGCATCCCTAACAAAAAACTCATGCAATACTAAAATGGTCTTCAGCCATTTTGACAGTGACTCATGTGGATCCAGCCTATGGCAAAGTAAAGGAAGCGAGGCATGGCGAGAATCAGTTTGGATCCCACGTCCAGTGGCAGTGGCCCTGGCACATCGAGAAGCGCCGAGGATTCACTCAGTGATCCCAGGATGTGTGTCTGCGACCGTTCGTTCATGTAACGTAATTTCCTGGCCCGAGCCACGGCAAGGAAACCGACTCAGAAAGTGCCGGTTAAAAATTTGACGATCATACCATGGAAGACGCGATGGAAACACAAAAAGTCAACTGGAAAATAACTTTGTTTTTTTCCCCACCTGCCAGGTGAGGGCCTCTAGATTTTAACAAAGGTGCAACTCACACCTCCTCCTCCTCCTCCTCCTCTCCTCTTCTCCTCCGCCAGCTCCTTCTGCCAGCTTGTTGTCACTGTGGGCACCAACGCGCCCGGAGATCACACCAAGTGCCAGAAGCTCATGGCGAGCTGTAACGCGGTCTGGGCACGCACGGGCCTGAACACTATTGCGAGCTCCAGATCAGCCTGGGCACGCACGGGCCCGAACACATGCCAGAGAGCATGTCAAATAGAATGCTACAAGTAGACAGGCCGCAGGATAGAATGCCAGATAGAATGCCAAATAAAATAATTATCAGAATATATGTTAGATAGAATGCCAGAAAGGATGCCTGATAGAATGTCAGGTAAATGCCAAAAAGAATGCCAAATATACTGTCAGAATATATGCCAGATAGAATGTCACTTGGTCGGTGGGGATCACTTGGAGAAGGTTATTTTGGAAAAATGTCCCGGATCATGGTGGAAACGTGCAGAAACACTGACAAACGAATAAACAACTCAATAGCTTCGTCGACGTTGACGAACGAGGAGAGGTAGTCTTGGGCTGCTGCGGTTCTTTTTCTCTTTCAGAAACCATCACCTGCCGGGAGCTTGGGAACTGGCGAAATATCAAAAGCTTTGGCTCGTTGCTGGATAGGGGTTCCCGTATTGAGATTCCAAAATCAACCCAATAGAGCCCAAAACATGTACGTCATGCTGAACCCCACGATCAATATCAACATTTATGTCATTCAAATTGCTGATCATCTCCTTAGATATCCCTAGGCCCTAGATTATTTTGAGCTATAGCCAACAAACATTGTAGGTATAAACATAAGAGTGCGGATCGATTCACCCTAGCGCCCTGCTTGTTACACCACTTCATAGCTGCTGTTAACAAATTGTTCTTGCCTACGGGTTGAAACCGAACCAGCGTTTTGTTTGTTTTAGTTTTTGTCATTTTCTAACGTCAGGTGGGAGGGGGGCTTTGCTTTTTTTTGCGAGGGGGGCGGGGGGCAATAACGTTCGTGTTTTTGTCGTAACTTGCCATGAGACGCTTTCTTCCATGGCAATGGCAGCTTGCAGCCAAAACTGGCCGCTACTTAGCTCACATGTTATGCCTCTCCGGGAAAAGTCTGTGGTGATGTGTGTGGTTTAGGAGCTCTTTCCGAAAGGGCCAAAAATTGAAACGTTGAATGTAGCACAAACATGAAAATTTCCCTGGTGAATTTTTAGAACTTATTGGAATTCAGTCAGAAGTGCAAAAGCCAGGACGCGCAGATTTGGATGTCCATCATTTCTTGAACATGCATGAAAACGCGGCTTCAATTTCCAACCCCTTAGGTTGTTCCTCCATGCATATGGTCCCACAATTAGCCAACCCTATCCTGTCAAATCGGGAGTTCCAAGACCACTTTCCTTTCCTCTGAAAACTGGCCATACTCAAGGCCAAACTGTTAAGTTGAGACATTAAAAATCCCTTAGTTTGTTCTGTGCCAAGCAATCTTTGAATGACATCGAAATCAGCTGAGGGTCGGGGGGATAGCTGCAAGGAAAAATTGAAAAATTATATGAACCTATTGCCTTTCTTCAGAATATGGTTTCCCATATATCTTCATTATCTTCCTTGAAACTCATTCCGGGACAGTAGTGTCGAGAAAGGCCCTGTTCCCACAGAACCTAAATTCGTGGCTAGATCGGCATGTTTGTGCGTAGATACATGTAGTATTTAGTATGATCGTTCCATATACCTGGTATATCTTAATTTCGCTGGTCGAAACCCTACCTTTAGCTTTTGCAAGTTTGAACCTCTGATCGTTAGATGCTAAAGTCGCACTTTTCTTGATTATAAAATTCTGTGGCTGGGAAGCTCTTAGTAGCTCTTTGGTTCCCCATTGGATAACAAATAATACCCATAGCTTAGTCCACCGCTCCCTCCATTCACAACTGGATAGTCCAATATCCCATGAGTATCCGTTTTTTGGTTAAAACATAAAATCACTGGTATTGTTGTTTTATATTTAAATCGTCTATGAATATATGAATGTCCTCAAGTTTGATGATGGTTGATGGTTATTGATGGTTATTGATGGTTATTGATTGTTATTGATGGTTGTTGATGGTGATAATTAAAATCCTGTACCACACGCCGCCGACACAATAGAGAAACATGGTTTCATTGCTTTTGTAATTTGATAACTTAAAATCATAACCCCTCATTGACTGGCAAAATCCCTGTTGATGGTTATAATCCCTCATTTGCCAATGAAACACCATTGTTGAATATCCTTTTTGATGGTTATCATTTAACATCCCCCATTCTCTGCCAGAACTCACCAGTTTTTGTTATGCTGGTGCCACTGAGGAGCCTCCCGGTTGGCCAAATAAGGCGACGACGGTGACGCTGGCAGGACCCCAGGCATAGCTTTCGAATGCTCCAGATCCTACCAAAAACTTTTCTTGATTTCGCTGCGAAAATCGAGGTTTGAAACATTTCTCAATCTTGGACAACTGCAAATTTCATGGTTTGTAGTTGGCTAATAGAAATCCCGATATACCAATAGTACCGCACAAGGCGGTGGCGGAAGTTTCAAAGAGAAGATACTATAGGAGAGGTGAGTTGTTGTCATGCATGGATGGCAGGGCGAATCCACTGCTGGACAGAAAGGTGGTCGGAGTTAAGTTTTTTTTTGGAGTGTTTGCAATGGTTGCAGTGGTCACCTCACCCACAATTGCTGGATGTAGTGTGGTGTAGCGCAGTTGTAGTTGTAATTCTAGTGTAGTGGAGTTGTAGCTGTAGTGTAGTGTACTGCAGTGTAGTTGTAGTTGTAGTTGTAGCTGTAGTTGTAGTGTGGCGTAATGTAAATAGTGTAGTCAAGCGTGGTGTAGCGCAATGTAGTGTAGTTTAGTGACAGTTGTAGTTGTAGTGTAATGTATTTAGTGTATCGTAATGCGGCATAGTATATTTGCATTTGCATTGTATTTGTTAGCTGTAGTAATAATGTAATGTAGCTGTAGTTGTGGTTGCAGTTGTCTATCTATCTATCTGGCTAGCTGCAGGCTTGAAAACGAAGCTACTCTGTGAGACGTCCTCTATTTTCCAAGTTGACAGCATCAAAAGCGAAACAAGTCTGCGAGACTTCCTTCAAGAATGGAAAAGTTGAGAGCTGACGAACCTTCACAGCCGACGCCTTGGACGCCGACCCTGCAACAACTGTGGCCACAGTTGCCTTGGCTGCCGCGGTGGAACTTGACAACCCCCCTGGTGCACTACCCGTTGGATTTGGAGCACTCTTTGTGGCTGCTGCTTTGGGAGCAGCTTTCGGGTGATGATAGAAGGGGCATGAGCTTCTGCTGTTGCATGTTCCTTTAGGCCAAAAGATACTAGGTACGCTAGGCGCATCAGGCTTCGGCTTTGCCTTGGCCTTTCCATCACCCTTGGAACCCTTTCCTTTGGAATCTGGCTTTGCCGTATCATCTTGGCCTTTGCCTTTGGATGAACCCTTTGAGTCACTGGTTGGTTTGGGTTTCGGCTTCGCCTTTGGCTTAGCCTTGGCAGCTGCAGCAGTTTCTGCCGCTTCCCCACCTTCACCTACATTACCTTTCTTAGGCTTTGTCTTTGCCTGAGCCTGTGTCTGCAACGCTGCTCTGATTGCCTCTGCCAGTCCAACATCGAACATGAGATGTGTGCCTTGAATCCGTTATCCTATCGATATTCCCCCGCATCAAGCGAACTTTTAACCTTGAGTACAGCGATGTGTACCGAGTCTGTTCTGATGGTTGCAAGTCAGGAGGAATCGAATTAAGGACAAATTCAACAAGATAAACAAAAGTGCGAAAACCCTCAGGTGTGTATGAACCAATGTCAGGCTCTAACAAGCTTTGCTTTGTCAGATTCGCACCCTGACTCAGGTCCAAAAAAGAATCTCCGGGCTACCATGTTGAGCAAAACTCTCCTAAGTGGTGCACGTCCACGCAATTGTACCTTTTCGGCACATGCCTGGAACTGAAGGCCCAATTCCCCCCGGCGTCTGGGATCCATCAACTGACTGGAAAGATAAGCATCAAGCCTTGGCATTTCCAATGAAGTTTGCTCCAAGTATTCCACCGTTCCTTCTGCAGAGAAACTCTCCAATAACCATGCCATGATGCTATTCTCTCCAATTTTGTCCATTGAAGAAGCCTTGGTAAAAAAGGAAGTGTGCCATCCGCGGAACTGCGCTGCGTCACTTGGCAATGTTGGCACAGTGATCTATTGAAGATTTTTGCTCTTGTAAACGCCGATCCAGCCCCTATACAGATCTTTGTCCCCTGGAAATCCCCAGCGTTAGAGGGCCACCACTACCACCACCAGGACTGCCAGGCCTCGAAGGGATTCCTTGGTGCTACCTGGTGACCCACCTTTCCTCCCCTGTCTAGAGTCGCGTGAAGAAGAAGAACAAGAAGATGATGATGATGATGATGATGATGATGAGGCGAACCCGGCGGTCCTGTCGGGCGTGGATGGACATAACCTGCACATGCTGATTGACGATTGACTGGGCGAAACCACTGCCGAACTTGCTGGTAATTTAATCTCAATGGATGACCGTTGCCGCTGAGCTTCGTTCAAACCAAATTGATCACGGTTAGGAGTAGAAACTGGTGTGGAAATGTCAAACCTTGCAGGTGCAGCAATCGGGGTCGCAGCATTAATCAAGGATCACCTATTTTAATAAAAACTGAACGAATGACACTGCTTAGCAAAATGCTGTACTCGAGGATTATGCTTTGCAAATCAAAGAGGGTCAAACAACAGTTAGACTTTGGGTTTCAATTTGGGGATGCACCCGAAAGTGCGAAACATCCAGCACACGCTCAGCTTCAGCAAGTTCAACCTATTTCACCGCTCGGCTGGAACAAAGTTCAACAAGAAGGAGACACCCCTCGTGCCGTTCTGAAGCAGGTGTGAATGACAATATTCTATACAACTTGGCTCAACTAGGCTTTGCTAAGGATCACAAGTTGCAAATGACTAGGTTGACTCTTTCGGTTGATGTGAACCACACAACACCTGCAACAGCAAGCTATGGTACACGTTGGTTCAGAGTGCTGAGATGAATTTTCACAGCTGATGGAGGATGCACCCTGGTCAGTGCAAGCACTCCACTATTGATTTCACTGCTACAGCCAAACTCGAAAAAAGTTGATCAAATCCAATCCTTGCAGAACGTTCATACACCACGTCCTCAACCCGCCTTTTCTTTGGAATTGCAATCCCGAGCGGGTGAATGAATGGCCAAGCAAGAGGTGTCTGCCAATAAAGAGACAGTTCGGACAGTATTTCTGGGGAATCGTCCACGTGGAACACTCGAGCCGATGGATCATAGATTTGAGACAATGCCCTCACGAGCATGAATGGTCACAGCCAGGCTTAACTGAGAATCCCTTTCCAGAGCAAGCACACGATCACGATAGACAATGTTGCGCATGTAACTCACAACAATCATGTGCACGTCAGTGCACTGAAACTGTCTGCAGCTTACTTCTCGACAAACCTCCTGCTGAATTCGGTGAACTGTCTCTGCAATCTTGGTCTTCACAATATTCAGCAAAAAATAAGATGACCCTTGCCCAACAAAAATGTCAACACCGTCAGCTCTTGTGCTGCGAGCTCTGTCAAGGACCTGGTGCCAGTCTAGCGAGATCACGAAACCTTTCAGTTTCTCAACTCGGGATGCAGGAGCACAAATCACTCCCTCCGACGCAAGATAATCCCGATAAAAGGTGGGTGGAGGAGCTACAGAATTCTGTGATGACTGCCTCCTGTGGATGAGTGGCTTGTCCCTTGTGATCCTCACTGGCTCACGTCTGTTCGGTGGAGACTTGGGCACTGCTGAATGTGATGCTGAAGGATTGGATGGATTCGCAACCGATGTTGATGCCGAAGACAATAGAGATTCACTTGTGCATTAATCTTCCAAATCAGAGATTTCAATAGCTTCACCAAGCCCACTCTCCAGATCTGAACCTCCCCACCTCCAAAAATGGCTGGTCTCTCCTCGGGAGCCAACCCTTTTCCCCTGCCTCAGCCGATCCGGTCAGTGGAAAGTTGTCCCTGATCAAGAATCTGAGTACACACTTGAATGAAAAAATTGAGAAAGCCAAAACCCAAACCCTTCAACCGTCTTCGGTAGTTGTTACCCCCATGCTTTTGAGCACGGCTTCTCTAATATGCGTCCCTCAACTGGCGTAAACGCTCAGGAGAGATTTTCTCTTCACGATCAGGAGGTGTTCGGGCGCGGCCTCTACGCATCAACGAGATTGCCGTCGCTCTTGCAGTGAAATCCTTTTGCAATGATACAACTGGGTTTGGACCAGAAGTCACCGGTGTTCAGATCACAACACACACACACACACGTTCGCTCAACACTGGAGTCGGACAGCAATATTCGAGAGTTCTTACTATTGATGCTCAGGCTCTACACCCAAAAGTTGCTTAGCAATTATGGGGAGGTCTAGGGCACAATGCCAACTGGGCTATCTATTGGTGTTGGCTTGATGAACAACTGACGGATGCGATTCGAGTATGAGTTTCGCACATGGACACGAATCAAGGGCACACTTCAACACACTTGGTGGTTCAATCTTATGTGATGTGCATCAAGCCCTGCACTCAAGATAGCACTCACACTGAGGAATTCAAAGCTTGGCGAAATATGGAAGGAAGTTGGTATTTGCGAATGAGAGGATGCACCCTGGACAGCGCAACACTCCCCGAAGCACTCAAGCAGTCCTGGTCACTTGAAGTGCTGGCTTGCTTCACTGACTCGAACCCTGGGACAAGTAAGAGGTCGGCTTAGCCCGTTGCCGACAGTTGCTTATCACCAAAGGAAAGGGTGTGTATATGAATGTGCTAGCAACACAAGTGAATAAGCTTGGCTCGGACTTACCACAAAGCAACCAACAATTAAATATGAACCTGCGGCTGTTAACATGTTGGGTGCACTACCAACAACCTCCCAGGTAGTCACTCAATGACAAGCTCAGAATGCTGGTTTTAATCAGCGAGCTGAAACGAAATCTTGAGCCAAACAACAGTGCGAATTGCAATTGAAAGGAAAATGCAAAAGACATAAGAAAACAGCTGTCAGCATGGAGAGTGTCCACTAGTATGCTCATGATGTTTCATAACTTTTTCCAGTGAAACAGCCTTGTTTAACATCCCATATAAGTTATAAGCAAAAATATAAACATAAATTCATGTATAACCATCCGTGGCGAAGTTCTCCCAGAGTTTCATTTGGGGTCTTTCATGTCAGTGTCAGGTTTACCCAAGGGTTTATCTAGGGTTAGTTTAGGGTTCACTCAGGGTTGGTTTGGGGTTTCTTTAAGGTTTTCTTCGGGGTATTTAGGGTTTCCTCTGCTTCAGGATATACTTAGAGATGGGGTAATGTTCGGCGTTCTTGCGTGCATACTCATAAACACACAGCCACCGCGTAAAATCCAATCCTGAAGTCATATATCATCCCATTGCATTGTCCCATTGTACCCTCTTATGCCCCCAGAATCCCTCATCTTTCATGATTATATCAAGGTAGATAACACCACATTTATGTTTATTGTGTCATATAAAATCCTATTATTAGCTTAGGATACAGCAAAGATAGAAAACACAACATGCACTAACAACAACAAATATTTGTGCAGAGATGCCAGGCCCTCCCAAGTAGGACAAGACCCAATCACTTCACCCAGTCTTGGCTAGAGACCGGGACATACAACTAAGTGTAACATAGAACGAAGTTTCATCCACATATCATTAGAGTAACCACCCAAAAACATGAAAAAGTAAAGTCCAACATAAAATAGTGATACCCTCCGGTAATCAAGCGTGGCAGTGAACATCCACAACGTATAGATTGTATAGGATTGCATCGCGTATCCCATTAAAACATCTATTTAGTTCGGGGAATTCCCAGCGGCCCGCTATGTTTATCATGTTTGATGATTTGATGACACCGGAGGGTCACCTTTTCGATCATGGACCTGTAGCCTGTAACCACCAAAATATCCAGTACCTTCCAAAGAACTCCAATATCATTAACCTCTAATGCTTTGGTAGTCAAATGTGGCAATGAAAATCCTGCAAGTATAGATATTATTCATATTCTCCCTGTAAAAACGACTTCTAAATATCATTCATCGGCACCTCCAAAAGCTTCCTGATCTCATCAGTCCGTGACCCGGAAAGAAACGGGTCAAAGTCACATCCCACTAAACAAAAGCTCGATACCCCGCCGGTAATAACAGATGTGGCAAAGAACATCTCCATTTATAGACGATATCATTTTCCGATTTATAATCTCCATTTATGGGTGATTTTCCTGGGATTTTGATTCATTGATAGTGATACCAAAAAAAAACGGCTCCATTTTGATTTTCATAAAGCCTCCGTTAAACCTCTAGTTCTAAGTTTTCCCACGATTTTCCCAATATTTTCCCATGATTATACTCCACTAAAACCTCCATGTTACAGCCCAGGCGCAGGAGCATCCGGGCCCCCTGGAATCACCGAGACCTCGGCGGCCGGCCCCTGGGAAGATGGCTTGAAATCATGGGGATTTTCATCGGGGTATTTTCATTGGGATATACTTGTGAAAAAATACAGAAATACTTTAGATATCCATGATGATCTCATTATTATCTTCAACCTACATAAAACCATTAATCTAATAATATCACCCAAATCATTGGTAGCACCGCCACACCAAACGCGCGTTTCAGAAAAGTTTGTCCTTCGGGAGCGTCCGGGGAAGGGTAACATAGCTGGGAAATCCATGGAAATCTCCTTTTAAATGGAAGTTGAAATCGGAACATCCACTACTAGTTGGTGGTTTCAACCCCTCTGAAAAATATGAAAGTCAATGGGAAGGATTATACCATATATTATGGAAAATAAAACGTGTTCCAAACCACCAACCAGACTATATATAGTGGTGGATTTCCACTGCCATGTTTGATTACTGGAGGATTTTTTCGTTGGATTCTTTTTAGGGCCCTTTTTTGAATAATCTGAAGGGTCGTCCAGGACTTCACCATGCATAGAGATACTTGCGTGAGATGATACAAACAATCTGATTTTATCTACAAAGAATTATGACAAACACACTCATAGTAATGATTGCATGGAGATGTAGCGCAAGAATCTGAAGTTACCATGGATTGTAGCCATATAGAACTTTCTAAAACAACGCACCTAAGAATCTAATAGGCGTTTAGTGCCTGTGTCCCATGACTCACTGCTTCAGCAAAGCTGCCAGTGTCTTTGGAGAACCAATAGGCTCAATGGGCTTTCCCTGCTCAACCGGCGGAGGGTAAATACCAGCATCACTAGGCATGGAAGGATGATGGTCAAGCTGGCCACTCAGCTGACTTGCGACAAATTCTTCAAACCTGGCCACGGTGTGAAGATTAGAGACAGGCAACTTTGTGTTTTGATGATTCTTTTGCACATGCTTGCTCACACTCCCTCACAATAATTAACGAAAGAATGATTGAACATCTAAGAAACATCAGCCATTTGGGTGTTGCTCGAAACTGGGGGCCTGAAACCCCAAAACCACATGGCTTCCCATGGCTTCCCGATTAAATAATCAGCAACAACTCGGATGGCTTTGGGGTTCCCCCATTTTAGGAAATCCCTATTTTCACATACAATTTGACAGCCGATTGATTCTTGACTTTTACCTACATCCAGCACACAGAAGACATTGCCGCCATCGAAATGACCATGCAAAAAGAGGGTGTCTCATATAATATAATCTTTGGGGCATCTATCCACGGGACTTTGGCGGGTTGTGTTAACACACACACACACACCCGCACCCGCACACAATAATACATACGATATGTATATACATACATATATATATATGTATATGTTATGGTATGGTATGGTGTGGTGTGGTGTGGTATGGTATGGTGTGGTGTGGTATGGTATGTAATGTAATGTAATGCAATGCACATGTAATGTAATGTAATGTAGTGTAGTGTAGTGTAATGTAATGTAATGTAATGTAATGTATGTGATGTAATGTGATGTATGTGAAGTATGTGATGTATGTGATGTCCGTGATGTCTGTGATGTCTGTGATGTCTGTAATGTATGTGATGTCTGTACTGTCTGTCATGTCTGTAATGTCTGTAATGTCTGTAATGTAACCCCCTGTCAATTAAGGGTTGGGGCTGTGCAACCATTTTGTAGTGAAGAAACGGCCTGCATAGCCTCAAGCTCTACTAAATGGATGTGCATGCATGATCGAATTTCACTACTAAATGTGGGCCCCTGGTTCAGCTGAAGCGCAAAATTTGGATATATTTTCAGTGTCTTAAGACGCCAACATGACTCGACCAAACACCCTGTTCCATTTAGTAGAAGTACTCATTTGAGCACAAGTTGCGGGACCAACATCACTCGACCAAAACCCCAAAGCCATTTAGTAGAGAAATACACGGGGTCCATTTAGTAGAGAAAACAAGGGAACACCGCCTTGAGGCGGGTGTGGGTTTTCTACAATTGTGTACTTGGTGATTGAATCAAAAATCACCTTTTTACACTGTAATTTACAGTATTTTGTGCTTGTGATCTATGATGTTTTGACGTTTGCTGCAAGATGACTCAAGATGTCAAAATGCCAAAAAAAAACTTTTGCAATTCCGCAACATCTGCTTGAGGTTCAATGCATTCTTTTTTCCCTCAGTGCTCTTTCAGTCGGCATTCTTCGTTTTGAAGAGCTTGCCCAAAGTCTGGATGTATTGATGCTGGTGTGCAAATCTAAATTGCCATGATCTCACATAGATCATGAGCTTTTTATTGAGGCGTCCTCTGTGCAACGTCTTCGGTAGCGTCATCTTACAGTCGAAAGGAACGTTATCATCCCCCCCCCACCCCCCCTCCCGGTCAAGGTAGCAAGACGTCAGCAACAAAGTTGGGCAACGTGTCTTCGGTAGCGTCATCTTACAGTCGAAAGGAACGTTATCATCCCCCCCCCCCCCCCCACCCCCCCTCGCGGTCAAGGTAGCAAGACGTCAGCAACAAAGTTGGGCAAAGTGTCTTCCGTAGCGTCATCTTACAGTCGGCAAGAGCGTTAAACACGTATACTGCCAAAGAGCACAAACGTGGAAAAAACCACGCCCGCCTCGGGGCGTTGACCCCGAAAACAACATGAAACACATATGACTGATCCCATGACCATCCATTTAGATTTGGCATCGCCCCCAAAAAAGGCAACAAAAGAACCCAAGCACGAAAGGCAGCACCCGACGAGCAAGAAACACCCAAGCGAGGGATTTGGCATCGCCCCCCAAAAAAGGCAAAAAAAAACAAACACTAAAGGCAGCACCCGACGAGCAAGAAACACCCAAGCGAGGGATTTGGCATCGCCCCCAAAAAAGGCAAGGCAGCACTTGGCTAGACGGGGAAATCTTGACACATTTTGGACATTTTGGGACTACAAAATGGTGTTCCATAGCACGTAAGGGATAATGGGGCACACAAGGATGCAACAGGGCTTTGTTTCAAACAATTCTAGATAGACTGATCCCATGACCATCCATTTAGTAAGCACCCGACGAGCAAGAAACACCCAAGCGAGGGATTTGGCATCGCCCCCAAAAAAGGCCAAAAAAGAACCCCAACGCCCAACACGAAAGGCAGCACCCGACGAGCAAGAAACACCCAAGCGAGGGATTTGGCATCGCCCCCCAAAAAAGGCAACAAAAGAACCCAAGCACGAAAGGCAGCACCCGACGAGCAAGAAACACCCAAGCGAGGGATTTCGCATCGCCCCCCAAGAAACGCAAAAAAAAAACAAACACGAAAGGCAGCACCCGACGAGCAAGAAACACCCAAGCGAGGGATTTGGCATCGCCCCCAAAAAAGGCAAGGCAGCACTTGGCTAGACAGGGGAAATCTTGATAGAATTTGGACATTTTGGGACTACAAAATGGTGTTGCATAGCGCGTAAGGGCTTATAGGGCACACAAGGATGCAACAGGGCTTTGTTTGAAACAGTTCTAGATAGACTGATCCCATGACCATCCATTTAGTAGAGGCAGCACTTGGCTAGACTGGAGGCGGCATGGCAGGATACCGCAAGGATGCTATCTTTGTCCAACTTCTGTTGTTTCATATCGCGGTATACCCGATCATGTTGATTTACTTCAACCCAGGAATATCTTTGATATTCATTGGCATTCTAGAATTTATATTTATTTTTCAAGCTTCTTATTTTTTTGAGCATCTATTATCATATACTATCTGGATTTACGTGATTCATCCTGATGGACATGGATTGGCCAAACGACTATCGGGGGCAACGGAATGGGAATCTCTACTAAATGGTTTTTCAGTTTTGTCTCGTGTCATTGTGACCGTTTTATAAACTCTACTTCGCAACCTCTACTAAATGGTTCCTGTGATTTTGCAAT